>SNVD02012027.1:0-61280 GCA_013180625.2 Boswellia sacra
ATTTGAATGAAAGATCAATGAGAGACACTTGGTTAAGGGTTCTTCCTCTGCCACAAGATATGAATTTGTGAATTAACATAGAATTGTAATCCAATTACAGCATTGAAGTTATCAACCGTAGATAACAGCAAGCTCTGTTATCCCAATCTTTCCTTACTTTGTTGTTAAATAAAACAAGCTCTTTATTTAATCTCTATCCATTAAACAACCTAGAACAAGCTCTCTAAGTTTAATTCAATAGAAGCATTACGATGAGAAAGATAGGTTTATCTAAGCAATAATCACACAAGTTCGGATTATTTAACCTAGGTTGTATTTTCCAATTGCAATCTCTGATCACAATTTTGCTACTAAGGATTGGAAATTCATGACAATTACGGATCAAGATTTCTAATCTAGCAATAGACAACAACAGATTATATTCAGTTGGCCATTCCAAATACAATCAGTAAGCAATCATAAGCATTATATATGGGAAAATACAAGCAACTTCAATTAGAGAATTGGATAACAATTTCTTACACAATCAACTCACAAAATCCATATCAAGGGCTTTGAATCACCCTCAACCAATTCAAATTTAGTTACACATATTCAATCAGAATAACAAATACAATACAGAGAAATTCCAGAATTGAAAAGGAAAGAAAGAACTTAGCAATTCTTTGAAAATCTTCTTTGTAGATGAATCTTCTTGGAATTGTAGTTCCTCCTCTTTCAAAATCTTCTTTCTCCTTCAAGAACTCCCAGGGATGAGAGAAATCCAGAAATGCAGCCTCCTCCAACGTTTTCCCCTCTTCAAGTTATGAAAATAAAACCCTAAAATGTGTTTAAATACTCTGCTACAGTAACTTGCTACAGTGCCCCGTATTTAATAACATGCTACAGTGATATATGGAATTACAAATATACACGTCTCATACCATTTTTATCACAACTTTCGGTACACTACATAAATTCGTGAACCGTAAATTTCTCCAGAAAATAGACTTCGAGAGCTTTTCAATGGTATGTAGCATGTTATCCGTTAATTGTATATCGATACAATCAACTCCAAGAAATTGGTTGACTAGCAGAGGTGAAAATGAAGGGTTTTACTCAATTTTTGTGCAAGTTGCTCCAAAACTCCTACAAACATCAAAACCACACAAAAACATAAAAATACCAAGAATATAGCAAAGAAACATGAACGAATTGATATAAAAGTAATACATAAATAGACACCTATCAAATTCCCCCACACTTAGACTTTGCTAGTCCTCGAGCAACTAAAATGATACGAAACAAAACTAAACCGAAACAGAATCAAAGAAAAATTAAAACACACAAATACTTCAACTTGCAAATAGGCCTCCAAAGATTGTACTTAATTATAACCCAAGGAAAACTTCAAAATAATGCACTTGATCAACAATTTTATCTCAAATATTAGTTTTGCTTCACTTCAATTCCTCAAGTGTGTGTGTGTAGAGCCATTCTCAACTAATCACTTGTAACCCGGATGAGTTTATGCATAAAAATGAATCATATTTAATAGTGAAGATGTATGTATAAACGAACTCCATAGGCCTGCTTTTCAAGTCACTCTCCACTAATGTAGACCAGCACAACACGAAGGATCAAGTAGGACTTAATTAAGCTTGTAACGTTTGGCTTGGGTGAAGGTATGATAAAGGATAATAATTTGGCTCAAATCACCCACAAACACATAAATCATTCAAGACTATGTATAGCTCAAGCCTAAAACAAAACTTCATTTCAATTCACCAGGTTACTCCCCCAAACTTATTTAGAACACTCAATCTTTTTTTTTTTTTTTTTGCAGAAAACAAAAGAAAACTACACCCCCCCACTTTGTTGTTTCATTCTTTTTAAGAACACTTAAGGGTATAGATCTCTTATTCTTCTTCTTTTGTTCTCTCTTTTTTTTTTATATATTACACTTCCCCTCCCCCACACTTAAACAAGACATTGTCCTCAATGTGTAAGTACGTGGACGATAAGTACAGATTGGTTTTTTTTCTGTTTTTCTTTTTTTTTTAACACAATAGAACTCACTTGTATTGCTCATGACACATCCCAACCTCCTCTAACTTCCCAAAACCAGAACATAGCTCAAAATTTAATTGTGAATGATCTACATGCTCATAGGTAAGGGATAAACTGTTTGGAACAAATTCATTTGAGGTTAGGAAATCTTTAGTGAGTTAACAAAGAAAAAGGCTTACAAAGGCTCAAAGGGGTAACTAAGGATCAATTTCAGTCAAGGTTGGTTATTAAGGCTCAAACGGTCAAGAGGGATGGGGCCTGTAGAATCATTCCCCAACACTATTGTGGCACAGTCTATGTGATTTCGGCGGCGCTCATAAGTGACCAGTCAACACATGTCTTCTAGAATTCATTGAAATCTGAAAGAAGAAACATTTAAATTACATAAACTTCTCTAAGTGAACAATAACTTACCTTGATAATAGCTCAGTGCTCAATGTTGTGCAAGGAATCAAAAGCAAAGCGAAAACCCATAAACATTTCAAGCACACAGATCCATGCATCATTTATCATTTTCCAAGAGTTATTCTTAATTCAATCATTATCTTATCATCGACCCACAAAATGCAAGAAAAGAGGTACGTGGCGTTGTTACACCTGAGTCAAGATTGTATATTTCAACAATCCTTAGGACCAGTAGCCCGCAGACTTAAGGTTTCCAGCCTATATACCTTTATTATGAAAGAACAAAACAAGATACAAGACCTGTCTCTTATACACATCTAGATGTGTATAAGAGACAGGATTTATTTCGAGAGAATGCGTTTCATCTCAAGAGTTAAGAAAACCCCCATTATTCTGGCCATTCCAGGTTTTTCTACACAATGTTTTTTTTTTTTTTTCGAATCGGAACTAATAAAGACAAAAACACACAACAACTCGAAATTACATAAAACTAAACTTACTCAGAAAATAATAAAGTCCAACAAATCACAAACACAAACAAGTCAGTTAGAATGGGTCTAAAAAGTTTAGAAGTTAGCCTCCTTATTCAGCCATTATGGATTAAAGAAATCCAGAATGCGTTTTAAGAGAACTTGAACTTTTTAAGCCACCACTCTAAAAGCCAAGATTAGAAAATATTACCTGGGGTGAGAGAAAACAACCTGAAAATAAAACTCAACTCAAAAAACACAATAAAAAGAAAGCAAACAAAAACAAAGCAAACCAGCAGATAGAGATTACAGATGGAGCGTTAAATCTAGTTTACGCCTCTTTATTGCCTTCTCCAAACCAATCTATCCGAGCCATTGTTGAATCAGGCGAATAGATGAATTCTTGTAATTTGTCAATTAACTCCCCTGCAGTTGAAGCTGTAACCAGGATTTGCCTCGCCGACTGTGAAATGAAGTTTTTTGCTACTGCTTGATCAAGAAAAGACAACAAACCATCAAAAAAATTATTGACATTTAACAAACCAATGGGTTTCCGATGGATGTTTAGCTGTGCCCAAGAGGTGATTTGAAATATCTCCTCTAGTGTACCATAACCACCGGGCAAAGCTATAAATGCATCAGATTTAATGACCATATGTGCAATACGCTCATGCATGCTAGAGACCTGTAACTCGTCCCCCCTTGTGTTGCCTATGATATCTCGCACAGCTAATGGTTTAGGGATAATGCCGAGAACTTTACTTCCTTCCTAGGATGCAGCTGTCGACACACACCCCCATTACACAAAGAGACCCCCTCCGTAAATCAAATGAATACCCCTCGCAGCTAATGTCCTACCAAGATCAAGAGCTGCTGTTGTAACTCTCCATCTTTAAAACCAAATTGCGATCCCAAATACACATATATTTTGGAATCGTCGAATTGGTGCTTTTCCTCCTTTCTAAAATGCTCATAAAACTTATGTAAGTACAATGATGCAGGTTTAGGTATTATGCAATTAAAAGTGCAAGTGAACAGGTTATAAAATGACATTTCAAAATATGCAGCATGGATATATACACACGTAAAACTCTCAAATTTGACACGTGGGGACATAATTTCGGTGGGAGTTGCTAGATGCAGATTTATCGCCCCAAGATTGAAAAATGAGATATTCTTTTCGCGAGGTTTTGACAAAACCTCCACACTGTGTCTCCCATGTGTGCATGAAAATGAGATAAACTGTCGGTGGGGTTTGAAAAAAACCGCACACGTTGTCTCCACGTGAAGCATGACAATTAGAGATATACTTTCCGTGGGGTTTGCACAAAACCAGCCACACTTGTCCCGTCTCCACTAAGCATGAAAAGTAAAGATATACTTTCGGCGGAGGTTGACAAAACCTCCACACTTGTCTTCCACGGGTGCGTATATCATGGGGTAGTCATCTGGTTTGTCAAAAAGAAAACTTGAAATTAAAAAAAACAAAATCAACAAAAAACAACAACACAAAAACAACATTGATAATCAGATCAAACGAAACAAGAAAGAAATAAAATTCAACAACAACAACCCACATTCAAATATACAAGTAGTTGTGATTGTGGCTCACATCTTCCTCTGGTTTTACCTCCAGTAACGGTTGAAACACCTTCTATGAGTCGGGGATTTGCTTCCCATCCAGTTTTCTTATAAACTGGCAAACAGGGTCGTTTTTAGTCAGATCCCTAGACTATAACACTGCAATTCATCACGAAATTGTGTCCATAGATTAAGCAATTCACGCTGAACAAGTCCACAATAATGTGACTCGAGAGTTATCAAAACATTATCCAGCGACTCATTACTCAAACCATTCTTAATAAATGCAAGTTTATCTTCTCTATTTCTGGACGCAAAACCTAATGAACGACAAGTCTGGTTACAATTCCATCTAGCACATTTATAACATACTTGTAACCTTTTGGCTCTTCGCCTCTTGGCGTAGTAGCTCTTTCCTAGACCAGGCATGTATTTTGCGAGATTAATGTCCGGCTCACCGGACAATCTCACCTTGGCTTCGATAAGCCATCAGATATCAGCAGGCACATTTAGGAGCATCAATGCCCAAAGTCTAGTCATCCGTACTTTATAAATTTTAAACACAGCATTTTGAGGAAGTGAAGGGAAATATTTACGAAGGTTTGATAGAAAGATATCAGCATCCATTGAAGAGAAGAAAAGGAGAGATATTACCGATAATGCGATTGAGTTTGTTCTTCTCCCAGATATGCACGTTTTCAAACCTTCGAACAATGGCTTCAACTCCCGTTTGAATGTTTCCTCAAGCTGTTGCACAACTGAACTCGAAGCACGGAATAATCAAATTAAACACAAGAAAAGAAAAGAAAAGAAAAGAAAAGAAAATAGAGACACGTAAAAGAAATAAAAACACAAGAGCAAATGAAAGTCAAAAACAAACAACAAAGCGAATAAGACAAATGGCAAAGAGAGATAAAACCTGATCAATTATAATAGCCCATGGGAGGAATCTCCTCGAAACACAAAAATTGATTGTTACTACCGTCTTTTCTTTGTCTCTTTTTATTTATGTTTCAAAACATTGGGTTGCCTCCCCAATAAGCGCTTGGTTTTAACGTCCTCAGCCCTGACGTTACTTGCCATCACCCATCACAGATAACTGGCTCGTAGAGAGTACTCCTCGATGTCCTGCATCACTGAATTCTCATAGCAAGGCTTCAACCTGTGTCCATTCACCTTGAATACTTTATCCGTTTTTAAGCTCTTGATTTCCACTGCACCATGGGGAAAAACATTAGTAATAACAAAAGGTCCAACCCATCGAGATTGTAATTAACCTGGAAATAACTTGAGGCGAGAATGAAATAAAAGAACTTTCTGTCCCACTTCAAAATTCTTCCTGGAGATGATTTTATCATGAAATGCCTTAGTTCTCTCCTTGTAAATTCTGGAATTCTCATAGGCATCATTTCTAAGTTCTTCCAATTCTTGCAGTTGAAGCTTCCTTTGTTCTCCAGCAGCATCCATCTCCATTTACAAAGCTTTACTGCCCACCATGCTTTGTGTTCGAGCTCTACCGGAAGGTGACATGGCTTACCATAGACTAACCTATATGGAGACATTCCAATAGGTGTCTTATAAGCAGTTCGGTATGCCCAAAGTGCATCATTCAATCATAGGCTCCAATCTTTTCGGTTCGGATTCACTGTCTTCTCGAGAATGGACTTGACGTCTCGATTTGAAACTTCAACTTGACCACTAGTTTGTGGATGATATGCAGTAGACAACTTATGAGTGATGTTGTATTTCTTGAGCAAGGCTTCAAATGATCGGTTGCAGAAGTGTGTCCCTCTATCGCTTATCATGGCTCTTGGTGGTCCAAATCTCGCAAAAATGTTAGATTTCACAAAATCTACAACAACTTTAGAATCATTAGTTCTCGTAGCTTTTGCTTCCACCCATTTAGAAACATAATCCACAGCAAGTATAATGTAAACATTACCAAAAGATGAGGAAAATGACCAATGAAATCAATACCCCGACACATACAAAAATCTCGACATAGTATAGGGTTTGTGGGCATTTGATTTTGGAGCACTTAAATTCCTGTCCTTTGACAAACGGTCCAACGAATAGCTTTGCAGAACAGATATCATCTTTGACAATGATAGGCACCGTAGAATCCCACAATACAAGAACTTTAAGGCTTTCTTTTGTTTGTGGTCCGAAGTGACCTCCACATGCATAAGAATGACAGAAGGTTAAAATTGAATTAAATTCAGATTCAGAAACGCACCTTCTTATCACTTGGTCAGAACAATGCTTCCATAATTACGGATCATCCCATATGTAAATTACTTGCAATGTTCTTGGATCTTGTCTCTTTGAGCTCGAGTCAAGTCATGTGGTAGACTTCTTGGTAACTAAGGTAGTTGACATATATACTGCATACCAAGGCTATACTACATTTTAGAGACAACACATTGTTCCTGCGAAAAAACTTTCTTTAATGGCAGTGGGCATCTTATCATGGATATATGCGACTGAGATGGTCTGCAACTAAGTTTCACTTCCCTTCTTATCTTTGATCTCCAAGTCAAATTCCTGTAAAAGGAGTATCCACCTGATAAGCTTGGTTTTGCATCTTTCTTTGTGAGCAAGTACCTCAAAGCTGCATGATCAGAATAAACGGTTACTTTAGTACCAATCAAATAAGATCGAAACGTTTCTAAAGCAAAAATAACCGCTAGCAGCTACTTTCTCGAGTGGTAGAATATTAAGTTGAGTATCATTTAAAGTCCGAGATGCGTAGTAAATGGCATGTGGAATTTTGCCAATTCGTTGACTCAAAACGGCACCCACAGCATAGTCACTCGCATCGCACATGATCTCGAATGGATAATCCCAATTTGGAGATTGGATTATTGGAGCCGAAGTCAGGAGTTCCTTCAGTTTCTCAAATGCCTCTTTGCATTTCTCATCAAATGCAAAGGCAACGACTCATTCTGTTAATTAATCTGCATAGGGCATGATGCTAGGCTTCGAGAAATCTCGTTGATGAATCTACGATAAAAACTGCATGACCAAGAAACGAACACGAATAGCCCGCACACTTGTTGGAGGTTGTAAAGGAACATATAAATCTATGCTTGGATTTATCAACCTCTATACCCTTAGCAGAAATAACATGTCCCAAAACTATACCCTGATCTACCTAAAATGACATTTCTCCCAATTCAGAACAAGGTTAGTTTCTATACATCTTTGAAGTATAAGGGTAAGGTTGTCAAGGCATTTATCAAAAGAATCACCCAAAACACTAAAGTCATCCATAAATACCTCAATAATGTTCTCAACATAATCAGAGAAAATACTTACCATACACCTTTGGAAATTGGCAGGGGCATTGCAAAGACCGAATGCAGTGCTGCGATAGCAAATGTACCGAATTGGCATGTGAATGTAGTTTTCTCTTGATCCTCAGGGGCAATGACAATCTGATTATATCCTGAATAGCCATCAAGAAACCAATAATGAGAATGACCTGCTAATCTCTCCAGCATTTGATCAATGAATGGCAAAGGAAAGTGATCCTTGCGAGTTGCAGAATTGAGCTTTCGATAATCAATACAACTCGCCACCCGGTTTGGATACGAGTGGGAACTAGCTCGTTGTTGTCATTCTTAACCACCGTAACACCAGATTTATTTGGAACGACTTGGACTGGACTTACCCACTTGCTATCCGAAATTGGATAAATCACACCCACATCTAACAATTGCAGGATTTCTTTCTTGACAACTTCCATCATTGGAGGATTCAACCTCCGCTGTGCTTCTCGAGTGGGCTTGGATCCTTCTTCTAATAAGATACGGTGCATGCATATGGCTGGCTAATACCTTTGATGTCAGCAATTGTCCACCCAATGGCTGTTTTGTGATCTCGAAGCACTCGGATGAGTTTCTCTTCTTGTAGTGGTGCAAGGCCCTTTGCTATTATGACTGGTAAAGTATCTTTCTCACCAAGATACTACTTCAAATGTTCTGTAGGGCTTAAGCTCCAAGGTATTGGCTTTCATCACAGAAGGAAGAAGTTTCTCATTAGATAAAGGCAATTCAATGTACGAAACATCATACCTTTTTGTGGTGATAGCTATAGTCTCATCCAAGCTTGTCACAGCTTCCTCCACTTCTTTAGACACTTGTATCAGCTTTCTTGGTTCTTTGAAACTTTCCTGTCTCTTATGGTGTTCCTAATGGCTACTTCCAATTCATCTTTGCGAGTTATTCAAGAAATGTTTGTGCCAAGAATCAATGACATTCACTCCAAAAATCAGAAATGCAAGTCACTAGGGTACCTCATTGCCTCAAAAATATTGAAACGAATCACCTCGCCATCAAATTCCATGGTGAGAATGCCATCATGAACATCAATCTTGGTTCGGGCAGTTTTCAAGAATGGCCTCCCTAAAAGAATTGGTGTTGGATTGGGAGACGTTTCATCTTCCATTTCCAGAACATAAAAGTCTGCTGGAAAAACCAATTGATTCACCTGCACAAGCACATCTTCCACAACTCCCTTGGGATATGCATTAGAACGTTCAGCAAGTTGAATTACAATACCAGTTTCCGCAAGGGGTCCAAGATTCAAGGAAGCATAAATAGAATAGGGCATGACATTAATTGATGCTCCTAAATCTAACATAGCTCTTTCAAAATTGGTATTGCCAATGGTGCATGGAATGGTGAACGTACCTGGATCCTTGCATTTCGGAGGAATTTTTTTTTGCAATACAGCTGAAACATTTTCCCCCACACTTACCTTCTCATTTCCTTTCAACTTCCTCTTGTTGGTGCATAACTCTTTGAGAAATTTTGCATAACGAGGCACTTGCTTGATAGCATCCAGAAGTGGTATGTTTACCTCGATCTTGCGAAAAGTTTCCAGGATTTCTTGTTCTTGTTCCTCCTTCCTTGATTTTGCAAATCTGCTGGGAAAAGGTGGAGGGGTAACATATGAATGAATGGAAGTTTTAGGATTTACCTTAGAAGTGGATGTTTTGTTCATGGTAGAAGTGGTATCATCCCCTTCATCAATTTGTGATTTCTTTGGTGGAATATCTAATTGTTTCCCACTTCTCAAAGGTACAGCACTAGCATTCTCTCTTGGATTGATCACCGGCTGAGAAGGTAATTTTCCTGAGCTTTGACTCTCAAATTTGCTCATGTTAGTGGCCAATTGTCCCATTTGATTTTCCAGGTTTTGGATACTTGCCCTAGTTTCCTGCTGAAATTGCATTGGGTTAGTGGCAAGTGCTTTAACAATATCCTGGAGAGACATACCTGAATTTTGTGGAGCTGGTTGTGGTGCTGGTTGTGGTATTGGTGGTGGTTGTGCTTGAAATGGATGCTGCACCCTTGGTTGATTGAAACCTGGTGGTCGATTTGGCATGGCATTTGGGGCGATTGGTTGACGATTCCCATATCTTAAATTAGGATGATCTCTCCATCCAGCATTGTAAGTATTGGAGAAAGGGTCATACCTTTGCCTTGGTTGTCCTGGAAATCCA
Source organism: Boswellia sacra (assembly GCA_013180625.2). NCBI lineage: Eukaryota > Viridiplantae > Streptophyta > Magnoliopsida > Sapindales > Burseraceae > Boswellia > Boswellia sacra. Next base: position 10,015 of record SNVD02012027.1, read on the forward strand.
CCCATGGCATTGGCTTGTTCTGTATCTCCTTCTTGCAAAGTTGGACACATGTCGGTTGGATGGTCCATGGCAGAACATACTCCACATGCATAAGATTGCTGCATATGTCCTACAGCCATTTTTTTTACAAGAGAGGTAAGTTCACAAAGTTGTTGTTCAATGTTTGAAGTACTTACCTCATTTACTCTTTTTGGTAGTTGTGGCTCAAATTGACTGCTGAATTGTTGGGAGTTCGCTGCCATGTCACTAATCAAACGTCTTGCCACGTTCGGTGTTTTATTAACTAGTGCTCCACCACTAGCAGCATCAATGATACTCCTTTCCATGGGTAGGAGACCCTCATAGAAATATTGAATTAGGAGTCCATCACCAATTTGGTGGTTTGGACAGCTAGCACATAACCTCTTAAATCTCTCCCAATATTCATGAAGTGATTCTCCATTGTGTTGTCGAATGCCACTAATATCTTTTCTAATATTTGTAACTTTCGAGGCTGGAAAGTATTTCTCCAAAAAGAGTTTACTCATCTCATTCCAAGTGGTAATGGTACCTGGTGGTAGGTAGTATAGCCAATCTTTTGCCGAATCTGCTAATGAGAATGGGAAAGCTCTCAATTTAATTTGCTCTTCAGAAACGTCGGTTGGCTTCATACTTGAGCATACCACATGAAATTCTTTAAGGTGTTTGTTCGGATCCTCTCCTGCAAAACCATGAAATGTAGGCAAGAGATGAATTAGTCCAGATTTAAGCTCAAAATCTATCTCAAAATTGGTGCTTATGCATAGCGGTTGTTGGTCAATAATTAGAGCCGCTAACTCCTTAAGAGTCTGATCGTTTTCCATCGCCATTGCTTCCGATTCAGATTTGATTGAACTGCAAGAAGATGGAAGGGAAGTGTGTCGTGCAAGGTCAAATTCTGGAGGTGGAGTTGAAATTGACCGATTTAGCCTTAAATTCGAGGATTGGAGAAACTCCTTAATTCTCTTAAGTCGTTGATCCGCTTCTCCCTCGGACATAAAAGCCTAAACACAAACAATCAGGAAATAACAATCAAGAATCAGTAGTAAAAACAGAATAACAAATTGATTAGAAAATCAATCCCCGGCAACGGCACCAAAAACTTGATGCGTTCGAAACTAGCAAGTATACTAGTCGCACAAGTAATAAAGTGATAAGTAGATATCGTTCCCACGAGGATTGATTCTAATTGAATTCGTTATTTTCCAGCAACGATAAACTAAACAGGGGGGGGTTTTGTTGAATGATTAACTAAATGAAATAAGAATGCAAATTAAGAATAACAAAACAGAAGTTAATTTGAATGAAAGATCAATGAGAGACACTTGGTTAAGGTTCTTTCTCTGCCACAAGATATGAATTTGTGAATTAACATAGAATTGTAATCCAATTACAGCATTGAAGTTATCAACCGTAGATAACAACAAGCTCTGTTATCCCAATCTTTCCTTACTTTGTTGTTAAATAAAACAAGCTCTTTATTTAATCTCTATCCATTAAACAACCTAGAACAAGCTCTCTAAGTTTAATTCAATAGAAGCATTACGATGAGAAAGATAGGTTGATCTAAGCAATAATCACACAAGTTCGGATTATTTAACCTAGGTTGTATTTTCCAATTGCAATCTCTGATCACAATTTTGCTACTAATGATTGGAAATTCATGACAATTACGGATCAAGATTTCTAATCTAGCAATAGACAACAACAGATTATATTCAGTTGGCCATTCCAAATACAATCAGTAAGCAATCATAAGCATTAGATATGGGAAAATACAAGCAACTTCAATTAGAGAATTGGATAACAATTTCTTACACAATCAACTCACAAAATCCATATCAAGGGCTTTGAAATCACCCTCAACCAATTCAGATTTAGTTACACATATTCAATCAGAATAACAAATACAATACAGAGAAATTCCAGAATTGAAAAGGAAAGAAAGAACTTAGCAAATTCTTTGAAAATCTTCTTTGTAGATGAATCTTCTTGGAATTGTAGTTCCTCCTCTTTCAAAATCTTCTTTCTCCTTCAAGAACTCCAAGGGATGAGAGAAATCCAGAAATGCAGCCTCCTCCCACGTTTTTCCCTCTTCAAGTTATGAAAATAAAACCCTAAAATGTGTTTAAATACTCTGCTACAGTGACTTGCTACAGTGCCCCGTATTATACATGCTACAGTGCTTGTGGAATTATATTTCTATACATCTCACACTGTTTTGATTACAACTTTTGGTACACTGAATGGATTTATAAACCGTAAATTTCTCCAGAAAATAGACTTCGAGAGCTTTCCAACGGTATATAATATGTCATCGGGTTCATTGTATATCAATACAATTAAATCCGAGAAGATGGTTGACTAGCAGAGGTGAAAATGAAGGGTTTTACTCCATTTTTGTGCAAGTTGCTCCGAAACTCCTACAAACATCAAAACACACAAAAACATAAAAATACCACGGAATATAGCAAAGAAACATGGACGAATTGATATAAAAGTAATACATAAATAGACACCTATCATATCCCAAGATGGAATTATACCTTTCCTAATTATATTCTTGTCATAATAATGTTAATTATTCTATCACAAACCTGGCTAAGAAAATTTATAAATTCATTAAAATAGAAAGAAATAGAGAAATTACAAGAGCTTTGACTTTGGGTAAGTTTTGGAGTACTCAGAATTCATTAACAGTTTTAGTTTTGGTTCCTGCTGGAACTAACCAAGAACCGACCTATTGCCATCTCTATTTATTAGGTAATTGTTTGGGAAGTTGTTTGCTACTTTTATATAAGTATTTCCAAACAGTGACTTTATTTTGTTTATGTTTCCAAACAAGAATCTCTGAGTTCAAAACCAAGCCAAGTTCACAAAATTTTTTGCCCAATTCACTTGGTTATTGGTCAGACAACAGAACTCCTAGATTCCTCAGTCCCATTTAAATCATACACTTTAACCTTTTAAAATCCAAATTAACTTGCTAAACTGAACTTAAAAGCAATCAACAAACACTAATCTCGTGACAACAAGCGTCCGTATACTTCAAGTGCAAGGTATAACAGGAGCGGAATTGTTATTTTATAACACTGATGTATCAAATTCACATAACATAATGCTCTTGTCAACCTTATCAACATAAGGGATTCATCTTCACAAATTCTCAGCAAGCCACCCCCACCCCCACCCCCACCCCCACCCCCACCCCCACCCCCCAACTAGTCCTATGACAATTAGAACGCTTGTCATCATCAATGACACCATCTTCACAAATTCTTGGCAATTCAGACACCCAACTAACTAGATTAAATATCCTCAATCTACCGACACATTCAAAACTTTTTGCCCGTAGTCATAATGTTTTAGGGGTATTGTTTGTGCTTTTACTCCATCTTCCATCATTAATGTGTATCTTTAATATTTTTCATAAATTTTATATGAAAAAATATTGGGTGATACTAATAATTGCCAAACATCCTTATATTAGGCCAAAATACTAAAAATCTGCTGTCAATCTCATGAAATCAAGTAGGGGTGCACACGGGTCGGGTCGGGTCGGGTTTTGCCTGATCCGACAAGACCCGATGATGCATCGGGTTTCAATATTTCAACCCGCGGTCGGGTTTTTTAAGAATGTAACCCGACGTGCAACCCGCTTATCGGGTCAGGTCAGGTTACTCGGGTAATTCGGGTTGGGCTTGGCCCAAGTGCACAGTTTCATTAAAATTGTTTTTGTTTTGGCCCATGTATGTTTCAAAGATTATATTATATACAAAACAAAGCCCATTTATATAAATTAAGCTATATTATATACAAAAAAAGGCCCATTTACAAAATAAGACTATGTTCTATCCCAAACAAAGCCCAATTTAAAAAACTAAACTATTTTATATTCAAACTAAGGTTTATTAACATAAATTTACAACTTTTTGGCCTAAGACCTAATTGAATATTTATTAAAAATTCAAAATTCAAATGCTAGTATATTTATATATATCAAAATTTCCAAACAAGGATGAAATTAAATTAAAAACAACCAAACATAAAACATAATAATTAATAACCCACCCAATATCTCCCATCTAAACAAAGCAAAGCAAAAGCACACACAACCTAATATAATACATCCACCCTTTATCAACCGAAACATACAATTTCTAAGCTACTCAAAATCCTAATCTACAACACATAATATTAGAGTCAAAAATTCCAAAATATAAAGTCCAAAGTACAACACATAAGTTTAGAGTCCAAAGTACAACACATATTTATAAAGTCTAAAGTACAACAATTAATTATGCAAATTACAACAATCCAAGCTTCCAAGAAAACATAACATAATCTCCACCCAATAGAAACTTGAGATTTCACCGCCTTGGATTGAAAACATCAAGCCACTTTTTCCAAATTTTCACCAACTTCAAATAACAAAAAATTGAAAACATAATAGTTAATATTCAACAAAGCCATCAAGTTATCAAAAATAATAGTAAAAGTTAAATTTACCAACCCAAAAAGAAACTTAAGAAGACTTAACTATAAATACAATGATAAGGTATTAAAATTTGTCATTACCTATGAAATTGGCACTCATCAATCAAGGTCTAAACGCTCAACTCCCGTTACAGTTGATTTTAAAACATCTATATCAATGACAAACAAGCACAAACCAAAATGATACAGTTAGTCAAAGATATAATTCCATAAAAGTCAGTATAAATTAGAAAAAATATTTCAATTTAATAACCAAAATTCATGATTACCTGTTTCAATTGATGTACAAAAACCCACTGAATCTCCAGTTGCATCTTCTATTGTCTCTGTCATTGGAAAAGCTTCATCAATCAATGTAGAAGTTATCCAATTCTGAGAGCATATTAAGAATTCAACCATTTTAGGAGTTAATGAACTCCTAAACTGGTCAAGAACCCGCCCTCTAGTACTAAATGCTGACTCAGAAGCAACAGTAGAGACCGGAATAGCAAGAACATCCTTTGCTATATGTGATAATACAGGAAAGTTGCCTTCATTTAGCTTCCACCAACCCAAAATATCAAAATCCTCATTCTGTCCAACCAAATTGGCATTGTTTAAATACGTGTCCACCTCATTTGATGTTCCTGACTTGGTTAGATTATCCATAAACTTTACAGCTGGATCTACCCATGGCTTTACAACCACTTGAACTTCATCACTCACTAATGAGGTTGGAATATGACTAATGGGAGGCTTTGACACTTCAGTCCTAACCACTTTTGAAGAGACATCTACAAAAGTCTTATAAATGTCATATAGCTTCAACAACAATATTTTAAGACCCATTATCATTTCCTCTGTCTTAATAGCACCCCAAAAACTATTCCAAGTAAATTCAAAGTACCTCATTTTGAATCTTGGATCAAGTATAACTGCAATGAGCAACATCTCATTAAATTATCAAAAGACCCAAAGTACTTATCAAATTTCTTCTTCATATTTCTTGCCATATCACACAAAACACTACTACTTTGTTCTTGCAACTCAATCAATTGACTATGAATTTTCCATATTCCATTAAATGCAAGATGTGATGTCACAGTCAAAGAAGCACTAAACTTGAGAGTTACATCATAAAAATTTTGCAAAAAGCAAACAAACAATCTACCTTGATCCCAATCATCCTCCTTTGGTGGTCCCAACTTGTTGTCTTCTGCAAAGTATAGAGTAATGCCCATCCTCCTCCTCCAAACGATCAAGTGCTTTTTGAAATTGTAAAGCACTCTCCAACATCAAATATGTAGCATTCCATCTAGTGGGGACATCCATTACTAAATTTCCCTTGTATTGAATTTTTTCATGCTCAACACAAGACATAAATCTCTGTAATCTTGCAGGAGACGACCTAACATAACGCACAGTGTTACGAATACTAGCAATGGACTTATGAAGATCTTTTAAACCCTCACCTACAATCAGATTCACAACATGGGCAAGACAACGAACATGCACGTAATCTCCATTCAGAATAAGCCCACTATCTTTTCAACCTTGCACCTTTTTCTTCACATAATTGATTGCCACTTCATTTGCACTAGCATTATCCACTGTGATTGTAAATATATTCTCCAATCCCCACTCAAGCAAGCAAGACTCAATCTGCTTCCCAATAGTTTCCCCTCTATGATTCACAATCTGAGAGAAACTTAAAATCCTTTTGTGCAACCTCCATTTATCATCAATGAAATGTGCAGTAATCACCATGTAATTCAAGTTCTGTATTGAAGTCCAAATATCTGTAGTTAGCGACACCCTAACCTTGCTTGCTTTAAAATACTTCTTCAAATTTTCTTTCTCCCTCAAAAACAAAGAGAAAACATCCCTTGCAACTGTTGTTCTTGATGGACATTCAAACTTTGGACACGCAACTCGCATGAGACGCCTAAACCCTGTATTCTCTACAAACTTAAAGGGCAACTCATCTATAATTATCATCTCCATAACCGCTTTCCTAATTGCCTCCTTATCAAACCCTAAACCTATAAGGTTACTTGCAGACCCACTTTCTAATTTTTTTGGACCAAAAGAAAGAATCGTTTGTTTCTCATCCTTGTCTGCTTGTTTCTCACTCAAAATATATTTAGGACATCTACCTAAATGATTCCACAATTTTTAGTCCCATGCTTCTTACTATCACAAAGAAAGGACCTCCCACAATAGGTACAAACACATTTATCTCCTCCACTTTTTCTATAATGATCCCATACACTAGATACTTGAGGCTTTTTTCTCTTATTTTTTTGGGTAGTAGTTTCACTACTCACTTCTTCAGGGGTTTCTTGGGTGGGAATGGGAGTAGTAGATTCAGAAGTCATAATACCTGAAAAAATAATAAGACAAACCATATATATTAGTGTACTAAATTTAGAGTTTTAAGTTAACTGAAACATGAAAGTGTCAAAACAATATAATTTTTTAAAAATTAATCTTTTAATTATAAGCTACATGAAATATAATGAAATAACTTTTTAAACAATTTATTAATCTTTTTGTTTTTGTTTTTTTTGCTTTTATCTTATTTTGACTTCAGTTCAATGATTAGAAGAAACTAAAGGAATTGGAAATGGTTAAAATAAGCATTTTTAACTTAACTTAGCTACACACTTGATTAGTTAATAGGCCCTGTATATAGACATATAGTGGTCCTCTCATAAGATACGTAAATTGAAGGTTATTAATTAAGTTGCATGCAAGCTGCAGTGTTCATTCATATTATAACTATATTGTATACATTAGTAAACAACTTGATCGGTAATTTGACGTTTTCAATCTGCAGTTTGCTTCCTTTTTTTTCTTCTATGTGATATTTAAATATATACATCTTAGTGTGAATTGTTAATCATTTTACAGTAGTTTATATATGCAATATGCTTCAAAGTAATCTGTTAATGTCACTTAAATTTATAATAGTTTATTTATAGTGCAAATTGCTACTGTCACTGTGCTCTTGGGTTTATGTATAAAAACATGTATCAAAATAAATTGTTGAACGTGATCAGTCTTCAGGCTTGAGCAAATATATAGTAAACTATAAACTATACATCACGTGTATAACTCTTAACATTTAATAAAATCCCTAACAGGCTAACACAACTCAATCTCTCTGCCAGCACCTTAAGTCATCAACATGTGAAGGATTAAGACTCCTCGAATTAAAATCTCTCCACCATTATTACTGGTTGATATACCAATATTCGTATTTCATATATAGCCATCCATGCATATACACGCTTGTGAATAAATGGGTTAGGAACAATTAACGAAGAATAATTCAATTGATAATATCATTAGTTAATTCATAATTACAACACATTAATTGCTACAAAAGTATATTCAACATATATAAACTCTCTGTCATAGTTTCACAGAATTGTTATAATAAATTTTATAAACCAATTTTTTATACATCCATATCTATAGCTTGCTGCACCATTTATTATGATTAATTTTGATGAAATTAAATGTATCAAAAGAGAAGAAAAGTGGACAGGTGCTGCACCATTTATTACGATTAATTTTGATGAAATTAAATGCATCAAAAGAGAAGAAAAGTGGACAGGTGCATCATCGCTACTTCAAAGATCATGTGAGTAAAATACGGTTGCTTTGAAAGTGCATATACAAAAGTTTAAACGACAAGACAGATAAGCCCAAATCTACTTGATCAGAGTAGCCTGCATGGAAGTAATTACAACACAACAACACGTCTATTCTCTGTAATCTCAGCCAACATGGAAGCAATTCAGCATTACAATCCCATCCAAACCCAAAATAATTACTGACAGGGAGTTGAAAATTAACTGAACATTTAATCATCTAAGGGAAGCACGATGTGAAGAAGTGAAGAACCTGTAAGAAGTCCAACTGTCCAGGGCCTGCGCCGTTCTCCCTGCCTCTGCCCACGTTCACGGATGATGAAAGGCTGACGAAGGAGGAGGTAGACGATGATGTAGGGAGTCACGGTGGATGAAAAGCCGACGAAGGAGGAGGTGGACGATGATGAGAAGAGTCGCGGAGGATGACGATCGGACGAAGGCAGAGCCGCGGATGAGGGGATTTTCCGATTTTGTATATGATTTCAATTTTTGATTAGGGATTTAAAATGATTGTAGGGTTAGATGTTAAAAGATGTATTTATATCTGTATTCTAGTGTTGTAAGGTCTACGGTAAGAAAATGTTAAGAACAAGTTACACTTCGACACGTGTCCAAAAAAAGTTTATTTAATTAAAAATTCAGTCGGGTCGGGTTATTTCGGGTTGGCAATTCTAAACCCTACTTCAACCCGAATTTCACTGGACCTGACAATTTTAACCCGATTTCGGGTTACTGTTCACTATAGACCCGAAAAAAACCCGACAAACCCGAAAAACCCGATCGGGTCGGACCGGGTTGGGTTTATTTGCACACCCCTAAAATCAAGTTGACATTTCTTATAAAATATTAAAAAAAAATAATCAAATAAAAGATTCTATTATTTTTACCAGTCTTCTTCCTTGAACTAAATTTATCCCAAATTAACAGGTCAAAAATCTAAAAATTAAGCATCAAAAGTCCAATCTCAAATCAAATAATTGCTGGAAAACACAATAAATCACCTAAATTAATAAAACAATAGCAAATCATATAGATTGTCCATTTAATTTCCAGCATTGAACCAGTTAGTAGCTATTGATTATGGCTTTAGTTAAAATACACGTGGTGCACCTGATCCAAAATTTTGGGAAAATGAGAGGGAAGCAACCCTCGACTTAGGATTTATTTACCAAACGTAAGCCATTTACCAACTTAAGCCAGCTTAAGTAGAAATTTGCAACCAAATCCTCTCATTAGAGATCCAATAACCATAAGTAGTAATTTGCAAACTAATCCTCTCAGTAGAGACCTAATGAGACCTAATGTAAAATTGGAAAGGTTCATCTGAGAGGCTGGGTTATACAGAAGATAAAGGAAAAAGCAAGTCTAAAAAAATTATATTAAGACTTGTGAAACACATGCAACTTAGCCAATTAGGTAATGTCATGATATAAATAAATAATTTATTATCTTCTCATGTCACGATGATAAATACGTAATTTATTATCTTCTCATTTAAAGTTGTGCATGGTAGCATTACTCCTTCAGAAACAAATCGCAAAACTGAAAAGGAAAAAAAAACTACAAAAAGAGAAATAGAAAATTATGAGATATATAGACCAGGAAGGAGACTAGTAAACTAAATTGAATTCCGAGACCAAGTACCAACTATCATGCCGGGTGGGAGCTTGAATTTCAAGTTGCAAGTATATTTGTTTTCTTGGCTGTTCTGATTGTGGATTGATTAGAGGCGGGAATGCTGCTTCTGCAGCGAAAAAATATGACATATCAAAAAAAAATAGATGACATATCAAATGTGGAAGATTTCCAGAATTTCCATATGTACTATGGCCAAACCTTCAAAGTCATCAAGAATGCCATTGATGGCCACAGCAACCTTCCCCTGTAGCTTCCTCTCTATATATGTATGTATCTATTTGACATTTTAATCTCAACTATTAGATTTTATGAGATCAATGTCTATAAATTTGTGTCAATAAATTGTGTCAAGAATTTATATTAAAAGATCTCCTCCCATATATATATTGCTGGGTCTAAAATATTGGGTCTAAATTAGAGGTGGTGACTATGTCCCACATCTCTTATGTAATGGATTGGCTTGGACTTATAAGAGGAGGGGCTGCTCCTCTTCTCTAACGAGGACCATTTTCAGAACAAAACCACATGGGTTTTGCAGATAATGCCTCGTGAAACTCATGAAATTACACCTTTTTTAACCTATTTGAATTTGACCGACTGATGGGAAATCTATTTGAATTTTAAATCTATTTATTATCTTCTTCTATGTGAAATCTATTTGAATGTTGAACCGATTGCATCTTTTAATTGATGTGAAATCTATTTGAATTTTAAATATATTTATTATCTTCTCATATAAAGTTGTAAGATTTTAATAGGATGCGAATCAACAGCACAGAAAAAACTTTATTGAAAACCAAAATACGTTAAGGAGACTATTGAACTACGTTAAGGAGGCTATTGAACTACGTTGAATTCAGAGATCAACAGGGAAAAGGAGGGGAAAAAAAGACTTCATGAATATTTATATACATAAATCTAGCATATATTTTAAGGACTTCTTACCACTAATATATACATACATATAATATTTTAGTATTATGCAAATATGTCATATTTGGTGCAAAAATCAATGGATTATTAATTCTAAACCATCTCAAAAAAAATTAAATAAAAAAATAAAAAACTCACAGGTTGTATGGATAGGTAAACTTATAAGCAATGCTAGAAAAAATAATATATATATATATATATATATATGTATGTATGTATGTATGTATGTATGTATGTAGAAGATGTTGGAATTATGGAAGTCCCGATGTTAAGTGGTATGTTGAGGTCAAGCAGCTAGCCCTAGAGAAAAAATGTCTTCTTTTAGAGAGGGTCTGTCATACCATATAGGCAATACGTTTTAGAGAAAAAACGTCAGCGCACGTATTCAGCAAGTCCATCCTGTTTGGCCCAGAGGCATTGCCTCCAAGGCATGACAGATTCTCTCCTTTTTATAGATAAAATATGAACAAAAACTAGCTGTTCCCATTGCATGCCTGCTATCAAAGTCTAAACACTTAGATTCAGCAGAAGGAGGGGAGGAGAAGGAGGAGCCGAGCTCGAATGCTGCTTCAACCAAGTTGGTGGAGGCTAGAAAATCTTTGAATAACTTGGAAAATCTGACAAAGGCCTGACAATATTTTCCGTCCAGTCAAAAATCCAACTGGTATTGTAAGTGGCGGACCTAGGATTTTGTCAAAGGGGGGGCACCTTAGCATTTTTAGATTTTTATAATTTCTTTGATAAATAATGAAAAAAATTATTAAAAATTAAAATAAATACACCTAGATAGAAGGATATAAGGAAGCTTACTCCTTAGAATAAATCCTAACACAAAAAAACAAAATGTAAAATATTAAAATTTGATAGTTAATTTATTCAAGAAATACAAAATCATAACTATCCCCTACGAGTTACTCTGTCTTTTTGAATTTTTGGTGCTTTCAATTTCAAATTTTCAGGAGCATTTTGTAATGCAACTCTTCTTATTTCCTCATTATGATCACACAACCGATGTAAGAGCCCAAGAAAATTTCCTCAGTTGTTAGAATCTTCTGATTCATCATGTCCACGAAATGGAAGCCCTTGTCTTAAAAGAAACCTGATACAATCAATTGATGCACCCAAACGAGTTCGATAGTCAATTCGAGTTTGGTGAGATTTTCTCACTAAAATTGTCTCTATAAGCTGCTCTTGCTTCAACAATGCTTCACACATACCCCAAGCTTAATTGTGAGCACTATGAGGACCTCCAACATGATCTTTTAACCTCTCTTTTTTCTTCCAGTTCGAAAACCCTTTACTTATAAAAGATTCACCACCTGCTTACTCTCCAATATTTGGTTTAAAGAGATAGCAACATAAGCAAAATAAAGCATCTTTTGCTATACTATACTCTAACCAATTAGTGTATCCATCAAACCAAGCTGGATTAAATCTTCTCGACTTCTCTCCATATTTTTTGAAAGGAAAATTGTGATCACGAGGTTGACAAGGACCCTTTTGAAGATAAGCTCTTCGAACTTGATCCCGAACATTAGGATTATATTCTAAAATTGGAAATTCTAAGTCCAGGATCTGCAGGCAAATATTGTAAATTAATATCATAACAATTTTGCTTTGAACTTCTAGCACTTTTTTTGGACTCGATGCAGTAGATTTTCTTTTAAAATATCTTTCCATAACTGAAAAAAAAAATAATGATACATTATTTTCTATTCAAAAAGACTAAAAATAAATGAATTAAATACGTATTATCTAATTAGTTTAATTTACTATAAGGTTTTGATGGGTATCACGCCAAAAAACAATTAATAAAAAAGTAGTAAGAGAACTTGATTTATCATCAAGTTGACTCTAGATCTATTAATATGAAATGTCCAAATCATTGCTTTTATTTAATTAATTCATTGTAATATTTTTATTAGACAAGTTGGATATTATCTCTTTATTAAATTGGAGCATAGCATGAGATGCATCTAAGTTAGCTAAATGTTAAGCATTAAAAATAAATAAATAGACATTAAACAATCAGCATTGTATTGAGATTTGAAAGAAAAATTCGTACAAAGCTTAAAGAAAACACTAAAAAATTGAATATAATTCTATGAATAAAATAAAATAATAAAATATTGAATAGAATAAAGTATAGACTTACTTGAAAAATTGAAGAAGATTGTCTTTTTGTGTGTTATGATAACTTGGAAGGATAGGAGAGATGTAGGGACATGTTGGTTAGGTTGACAATAGTGATTACTACTAGGCAATGCTGAAATTGAGAGAGTATATATAATACCCAAAAAAAAAAAAGAAAATCAATAATTAAAACAAATACATATTAGTAGTTTTGAATCCTATTTCGACTTAAAAAAGGAAAAAAGAAGAATTCAATCTTGAATCAATTAAAAATAAAACAGACAAATCCTAGAAAAACTATCATGATCTATAATTGTTTTTAATTTATCAAGGAAAATAAGAATTCCTATTTCATCTTAACTTGTTCTATATCAACATAACTTATTGCTTAAGTTTTTGGGACATTCGGTTACGTCCAGATTAGAGGACTTAAATATTAGTTTAGTGAAGTTCCTAACATTATAAATAAATTTTAATAACCTCTTCTAACATTTAGAGCAAATCGTTGAGTAATTAATAAAAATAATTATAAAAGTAAATACTATTTAAAGTTTATGCAGTTATTAATATTTTCATTACCATAGCCTATTATCCAAAGAAAAAAATTAATTAAGTGGTAGTTTGATTACTATTATAACACTTAGTTTATGGAGATATTTATTGTCATTTTTATCGTATTTGTTAGTAAATTTTATTCACTAATTTATTAACCCTAAATTTAATTTTTGATTAGTTCTTGAGCAAAATAAAAGAAAAATAATATGCTGTTTTGGTGAATTTTAGATTTTTGGAAGTATATAAATTCGATTTATAATAAAGCACAACAAAAATAAGAGTAAAAAGAGCCAAAAAGAGGAAAAGTTTCGAATCTTCAAATCAGAGACTTGGTGCTCCAGCCCAAGCTCAGTGGCGCCGCGGTGCGAAATCAGAGACTTTGTCCCACATCTCTTACGTAATGGATTGGCTTGGACTTATAAGAGGAGGGACTGCTCCTCTTCTCTAACGAAGACCATTTTCAGAACAAAACCACATGGGTTTTGCGGATAATGCCTCGTGAAACTCAAGAAATTACACATTTTTAACCTATTTGAATATGACCGACTGATGGGAAATCTATTTGAATTTTAAATCTATTTATTATCTTCTTCTATGTGAAATGTATTTGAATGTTGAACCGATTGCATCTTTTAATTGATGTGAAATCTATTTGAATTTTAAATCTATTTATTATCTTCTCATATAAAGTTGTAAGATTTTAATAGGATGCGAATCAATAGCATAGAAAAAACTTTATTGAAAACCAAAATACGTTAAGGAGACTATTGAACTACGTTAAGGAGACTATTGAACTACATTGAATTTGGAGATCAACAGGGAAAAGGAGGGGAAAAAAAAGACTTTATGAATATTTATATACATAAATCTAGCATATATTTTAAGGACTTCTTACCACTAATATATACATACATATAATATTTTAGTATTATGCAAATATGTCATATTTGGTGCAAAAATCAATGGATTATTAATTCTAAACCATCTAAAAAACATTATATATAAAAAAAAACTCACAGGTTGTATGCATAGGTAAACTTATAAGCAATGCTAGAAAAAATATATATATATATATAGAAGATGTTGGAATTATGGAAGTCCCGATGCTAAGTGTTATGTTGAGGTCAAACAGCTAGCCTTAGAGGAAAAACGTCTTCTTTTAGAGAGGGTCTGTCATGCCACATAGGCAATATGTTTTAGAGAAAAAACGTCAGCACACGTATTCGGCAAGCCCACCCTGTTTGGCTCGGAGGCATTGCCTCCAAAGCATGACAAATTCTCTCCTTTTTATAGATAAAATATGAACAAAAACCAACTGTTCCCATTGCATGCCTACTATCAAAGTCTAAACACTTAGATTTAGCAGAAGGAGGGGAGGAGCCAAGCTCGAATGCTGCTTCAACCAAGTCGGTGGAGGCCAGAAAATCTTTGAATAACTTGGAAAATCTGACAGAGGCCTGACAATATTTTTCGTCCAGTCAAAAATCTAACTAGTATTGTCAGTGGCGGACCCAGGATTTTGTCAAAGGGGGGGCACCTTAGCATTTTTAGATTTTTATAATTTATTTGATAAATAATGAAAAAAATTATTAAAAATTAAAATAAATACACCTAGATAGAAGGATATAAAGAAGCTTACTCCTTAGAATAAATCCTAACACAATAAAACAAAATGTAAAATATTAAAATTTGATAGTTAATTTATTCAAGAAATACAAAATCATAACTATCCCCTACGAGTTACTATGTCTTTTTGAATTTTTGGTGCTTTCAATTTCAAATTTTCAGGAGCATTTTGTAATGCAACTATTCTTATTTCCTCATTATGATCACACAACCGATGTAAGAGCCCAAGAAAATTTCCTCAGTTGTTAGAATCTTATGATTCATCATATCCACGAAATGGAAGCCTTTGTCTTAAAAGAAACCTGATACAATCAATTGATGCACTCAAACGAGTTCGATAGTCAATTCGAGTTTGGTGAGATTTTCTCACTAAAATTGTCTCTATAGGCTGCTCTTGCTTCAACAATGCTTCACATATACCCCAAGCTTAATTGTGAACACTATGAGGACCTCCAACATGATCTTTTAACCTCTCTTTTTTCTTCCAGTTCGAAAACCCTTTACTTATAAAAGATTCACCACCTGCTTACTCTCCAATATTTGGTTTAAAGAGATAGCAACATAAGTAAAATAAAGCATCTTTTGCTATACTATACTCTAACCAATTAACCAATTAGAATTACCCCTTTTTAAGGCATATAACATGAGCTTTATGCAGAATTTTTTCACCCAAGGCTGTACGTGGGGTCATAGAAGGCACTCTCATGTTTTCTAGGTCAATTTTCATCAAATAACCCCGTACATTCTCCATTGTCTACATCTAACCCTAATTTTATTTTTGACCAATTCTAACCGCTTTCATGACCTAAAGTACAATTATGCCTTTAAAAAATTAAAAAATAATAAAGTGCCACTGACAAGGTTTTCTTCTCGCCTGCACCTCTCTCTTTTTTATTCTCCTACTCCTCCCCTACCTCATCCTTAACCAAGCCCCTCAAAATCCCAATCAAGAACCGCTACGTCTTCATCACTGGTGGATCCATCTGCAGCCACAAGTTCGTATCTATAGAACTGAAATGAACTAGCTTTGTTTGCTATACAAATTCATCTCCGACAACCCTCACATCTACAAATTCTCTGAATTTTTTTAGCTTCTCTGGTTCGCAATCCTCATTCTTCACCACTTCTACTAATTTTTCGCGGTTGCCTGAAGACTTTTCATATCTTTGCACGTCCTTGCCTCCAGGCCTTTCATTGAGAGAACAGGTAACTGCCATGCTGCCTAGCCATAATAGCACCACCTACCCATTGTCCTAGTCGTGTCCCACCTGAAGATTACGTTTTCTAAAATTGGCAATTCTTTTGCAATTTGATCTAGGATTTATTAGTAGTTTTCTTGGTAATTTCGATTGCTTTTAGCGATTTAGGGTTTGTTTGAGTTAGAAATTTGTTTTTTTCATTAATCGATCAGAAATGGCTCTTTGGTCTGCATTAGGGATTTGATTTTTATGGTCTGACAAATTACCACTAAAGAGTCAAGAAAAAGAAATAAGGATGATTAGAACAAAAAGGGTTCTTACGTTTAGGAGATCATGGTTGTACTTGTGGTTCTTCGGTCCTTTTGTTGCGGGTTCTCGCTGTGGAAGACGTTTGGGTTGGCAAGAAAAATGACAGGAGAAGAAATTGGTAGGGAGGCGGGGAAAGAGGGTATCTCTGTCTTTTCATATTTAAAAGGGGTCACAAGTGATTAGAATTGAAAATGGGGTTAGATTTGGTCATGAGAGTTAAAAAATGGTCAAATAAAAAATAATCCCTTTCTATGAGGCATAAACTGATATTTGGATGGTGATGGTATTGTATCTCTTTCCTTTTGACCGTCCTGTTAATGCCTCTGATGTATCTTCTATTTAAATTACTATTTAGATGATAATGATGACGTAAAATGTAACATTTTACCGTCAAATCCCTATCAATGTTTTTCTGTGATTCTTCTATTGCTTGAATTCTAGAGTTGGTGCTCCATTTTGGCGTTACAGAAATCCATTTTAACTATCAGCATTTTATAGATGGTTCAAAACCAATGAGCCTTGTACTTTCCACAATATGAATAAAGAATTTTCCTTGTTTATTTATTTTTGGAATTAATAGGTTATATTATGCAAGATTGTATATATTGTATATATCTCCATTTCCTTGCATTAAATATGGAGCAAGTCATTAATAACCATTATAGATCAATGTATTTTGAATGGCTGAGGTTAAATTGAATATCAGATTTTATTTCCATTTATTAGTATTGTATGTTAGATGTACCACAGCAGTTGGAAGTATATTAACCTAACTGTCTAATTTTATCCTAGGCCATTGCTCTTGCCCATATATTATCCATTTGTATTCATTACTAAATTCTACCAGACGGGTATACAGGCTATTGTCATGTATGCACTGGAATTGACCACCTGGTCCATCAAAGAGTCTCTATTTTTGCCGATTCAAGTCAGAGCAAAGGATAACGATTTACCTGACTGCATAAAGGTATCAAATGTAATTAAAACCATCTTCAAAATTCGTCATTTTCATATATGCTTTTTCTACTTCTTCCCTTCTGATGGTATCCATAGATTACAATATATTTACATTCCCGTTCTTCAAGAGCATTGTTATACTTTGCTGATGTAATTTTCCTTTTTTATTTCAAGTTAAGAAGTTAGCTGACATATAGTACCATAATTTAGGGGTGCTTGGTACACTACGTCTCTAGCATATAAGCAGGAAGTGACATGAAGATAATATCTTTTTGCTCATCTTTTATTTCTTCGTTCATAATAAGTAATGGATGAAATATGTACAAAAGGGTACTTAGAAAAACTCATAGGTTACGGAGCTTAAAATTAATTCAAATAGTATGTAAGGCTTGTTTTAAAGCGCCTACAAACCTCATTATTTCAGAATCCCTTGTTTCATTCTATCCGTTAGGAATTAGTTAAAAGATTCAGTTTCTTCGGTCAAAACAATCAATCAGGGAGTATAACTAACTTTTTTTTTACTATATAGGCATTTACTCTCGTAGTTTATTGGTTCCCTACAGATCAATTATAGTCAAATAAGTCTTTCATATTATACTCTACTAAACAAATCTTGTTTTTTCAGCTGAGGAGATGCCAATTCACGATAGGGAGATAAAAAAATTCTCTGACCAACTGAGAGCCCTTGAAAGAGAGAAATATCTATAAAAAAAAAAAAACCAAATTGCCTTGACTAATGGCATCAGACCTATCATTGATGAGGACTTCAGGTGACAGTCAATCAAGATTGAACACCTCTACAAAGAATTGGATGAGATAGAGTGCAAGTTAAAGGAAGCTTCACATGATGCCGCCTTCCATCTATTGTCCATAAGACGTCACAACGGCGTAAAGTTCTTGTCCTCCCTTTTTCGACAGTTGCCGGATCCTCTTCCACAGTTAGCAGAAAAGAAAGATAGGGTTATAATGGTGGTGAGAGCTCCCGTTATAAGCAGATGGAACCCAAGGTTTTACATGGGACAATTGTTGTTTGTCCATTATCAGATTGAAGGATGAACTAAAAAATGAAGGTAAGGACGTTATATTTTTGGGTTCTTTGAAAAAAAAATTCTTTTATGGCGAAGGTGTTTTAAGATAATAGTCGAAAATATTAAATGCTTTTTGATGCTAGTTGCTCGTGATATATTTAGCGATGTGTTCTTGGATTAAGCGTTAATGATTTGTACGCCAAAATGAGTCATCTTGATGTTAATTTCAATACTGAAATATGGGCATATTACAAATCTATTAACAAGACATATGTCGATAGGTTACTAAAGGTTATAAAGCTTAAGGATGCAGCCTTAGTATATTGCCACCATTTGATGGCTCCAGCCAACGATTCTGAGAGAAAGGTATATTGCAGTGAAGAAGGGAGGACATCCTGTGAAAAAGAGAGGAGCAAGACTTCTATATAAATCAGGATCTTTTTTTGTGGAAGAGATGAAAGCAAAAGAAACCAAATTATTACCAGTAAAGATAGGTTATCTGTTTGACATCATTATTCCACCCTTGATTACATTCAACAGACTAAACATGGTACAAGACGACATTATACATAGGCTCTTAGGTTCAGATATCATTGGATTTAGGAACACAGAATGTGCGTCCAACTTCTTGTATTGGTTGTGTTCTTCAAACCGCCACCTCAATGCAAGATTAATCGACATGGCAGGGTATGGTAGGCATGCGGCACATATTGAATACAAATAACGCAATATAAATTTAGAAGTTCTTCCTTACCAGCTGCAAGAGGTTGAAAGTAGGATTATTCAGAGAGAAACAATGTCTCTAATGTCTGAGTTTAGTGAAAGATTTGAGAGTAAAATAGTGTTGCTGGCCTTGTATTATGCTAATGAACTTGTAGGAGTAACAGAGTTGCTGAAGGACCACTCTGAGTGGCTAGGAAAGTTTGTAATCGTGGTTCTATATAGCCAGAGCATACATGCAGAGAACTCAGAGCACGTCATTTTGGTTGATGAACCACTGGACTTGTGGACTCGATTGGCATATTTAGGAATTGTCGAATACTGCTTGCTGACTGAAATTGGGGAAGCTGTAGACATTGTCTGGGATTATATCCTTTGGAGAGAGTTATTTGCTAAAAAGAGTTTAATAGTACTTAATCGGTACTCTAGGTGCTTGTCAGAATTAAGTGAGGCTAGGTCAACCCCGAGAATGAGAAGGAGCTTGTAGAAGTTATAGATGCAATTATGAGGATGACATATGAAGAAAAAGAAAATTTGCACAATATGCATTATATGATTGCGCAAGAAACTCTGAACCTGCCAATAGATAGGGGTTACTTTTGCAAGCTTCTTCTCATTCCTAGGGTTGACCTGGCCTCACTTAATTCTAGTAAGCACCCAAGGTACTGATTAAGTACTATTAAACTCTTTTTAGCAAATAACTCTCTGCAATGGATATAATCCCAGCAATATATGCAGCTTTCCTAATTTCAGTCAGCAAGTAGCATTCGGCAATTCCTAAATACGCTAATCGAGTCCACAAGTCTTGTGGTTCATCAACCAAAATGAAGTGCTCTGAGTTCTCTGCCTGTGTGCTCCGCCTGTGCAGTACCACGATTACAAACTTTTCTAGCCACTCAGGGTGGTCCTTTAGTAACTCTGTTACTCCTACAAGTTCATTAGCATAATACAAGACCAACAACATTATTTTACCCTCAAATCTTTCACTAAACTCAAACATTAGAGACATTGTTTCTCTCTGGATAATCCCACTTTCAACCTCTCGCAGTTGGTAAGGAAGAATTTCTAAATTTGTATTGCGTTCTTTGTATTCAATATGTGTTGCATGCATACCATACCCTGCCATGTCGATTAATCTTGCATTAAGGTGGGAGTTTGAAGAAGAACACAATCAATACAGGAAGTTGGATGCACATTATGTGTTCCTAAATCCAATGATATCTGAACCTAAGAGCCCATGTATAATGTCGTCTTCTACCATGTTTAGCCTGTTGAATGTAATCAAGGGTGGAATAATGCTGTCAAACAGATAATCTATCTTTACTGGTAATAATTCGGTTTCTTTTGCTTTCATCTCTTCCACAAAAAAAGATCCTGGTTTATATAGAAGTCTTGCTCCTCTCTTCTTCACAGGATGTCCTCCCTTCTTCATTGCAATAGACCTTTCTCTCAGAATCGTTGGCTGGAGCCATCAAATGGTGGCAATGTACCAAGGCTACATCTTCAGGCTTTATAACCTTTAGTAACCTATCGGCATATATCTTGTTAATAGATTTGTAATATGCCCATATTTCAGTATTGAAATTAACATCCAGAGGACTCATTTTGGCGTACAAATCATTAACGCTTAATCCAAGAACACCATCGCTAAACATATTACGAGCAACTGACATCAA
The DNA here is from genome assembly GCA_013180625.2 of Boswellia sacra. NCBI lineage: Eukaryota > Viridiplantae > Streptophyta > Magnoliopsida > Sapindales > Burseraceae > Boswellia > Boswellia sacra. The sequence continues at coordinate 30,942 of SNVD02012027.1, forward strand.
GAAGCATTTAATATTTTCGACTACTATCTGAGAAACACCTTTGCCATAAAAGAATTCTTTTTTCAAAGAACCCAAAATATAACGTCCTTACCTTCCTTTTTTAGTTCATCCTTCAATCTGATAATGGACGAACAACAACTGTCCTATGTAAAACCCTAGGTTCCATCTGCTTTTAGCGAGAGCTCTCTCACCACAATTATAACCCTATCTTTCTTTTCTGCTAACTGTGGAAGAGGATCCGACAACTGTCAGAAAAGGGAGGACAATAACTTTACGTCGTTGAGACGTCTTATAGACGACAGATGGAAGGCGACATCATATGAAGCTTCCTTCAACTTGCACTCTATCTCCTCCAATTCTTTGTAGAGGTGTTCAATCTTGATTGACTATTACCTGAAGTCCTCATCGGTGATAGGTCTAATGCTGTTAGTCAAGGCAATTTGGTTTTTTTTTGAGATATTTCTCTCTTTCAAAGGCTCTCAATTGGTCAGAGAATTTTTTTATCTCCCTATCGTGAATTAGCCTCTCCTCGGCTGGAAAAACAAGATTTGTTTAGTAGAGTGTAATCTGAAAGACTTATTTGACTATAATTGATCTGTAGGGAACCAATAAACTACGAGAGCAAATGTTTATATAGTAAAAAAAAAGTTAGTTATACTCCCTGATTGATTGTTTTGATAGAAGAAACTGAATCTTTTAACTAATTCCTAACGGCTAGAATGAAACAAAGAATTCTGAAATAATGCGGTTTATAGGCGCTTTAAAATAAGCCTTACATACTATTTGAATTAATTTTAAGCTGTGTAACCTATGAGTTTTTCTAAGTACCCTTTTGTACATATTTCATCCACTACTTATGATATGAAGAAACAAAAGATGAGCAAAAAGATATTATCTTCATGTCACTTCCTGCTTATATGCTAGAGACGTAGTGTACCAAGCACCCCTAAATTATGGTACTATATGTCAGCTAACTTCTTGACTTGAAATAAAAAAGGAAAATTATATCAACAAAGTATAACAGTGCTCTTTAAGAACGGGAATGTAAATATATTGTAATCTAAAGATACCATCAGAAGGGAAGAAGTAGAAAAAGCATATATGAAAATGAAAAATTTTGAAGATGGTTTTAATTACATTAGATACCTTTATGCAATCAGGTAAATCGTTATCCTTTGCTCTGACTTGAATCTGCGAAAATGGAGACTCTTTGATGGACTAGGTGGTCAATTCCAGTGCATACATGATCATTAAATCAAAATTGCTGTCAAGTCAAAACAACAACTTATTGTGCATAGTCCAACAAGACCAACAGAAAGGAAAGTAGCTCATCACAATTCACCTAGACTAATTTAGTAGCTGGATGATTTGTAGCATGATCTAAAAACTCCCTGAGCTCAATCGGGTTAAATGAATCACAAAATTAACATTGTGGCTCGAACTGTCTTCCTATTTCATGAGGTAATTTCAAGGTATGTATCAATTTAGTTGAGTGATGCTGTTCCATAAGATTTATACCTCGATGGCTTTTTTGTAGGATATTGTATCTTGATTGCTTTCTAGTGAAGCCAGAACGACAAGCCCAGCTGCAACTGTTGATGGCCTATAGGACACCTACTCAGGTTCTAATAAAGCTAGCACTGCCAAATACTTGGCCTTCTTCTCCAGCTCTGCATCAGCTCTAGCAGCTTTCAGGCAGAACCAAAGAATTTGAAAAATTCTTATTTACTTTTGGAGGAAGAAACAATGTGGCATATACTAAAAATTCAACTTGAAGTACATTATTGGATCAAAACGAGGGGCTAAAACAAGTTTCATTTTTTCAATGGCGAACTCAAACTCAGTCATCCTATTTCCATAATAGGAGGAAGGAGACATTGTATATACCATAGAAAGTTATAAATGGTAGGCAATAAACATAGAAAGTTTGAGTACCTGCTGCATGAGCCGTTCCATGGCCACCAATTAACATCTGGTATAAGTGTTCGTCCCCTATACAGTAAATCTTCTTTCGTACGTTGAAATGCAGAAAGAAAGTTTCACTTTGTGTATCACATAAATATGGATAAAACTCTCAGCCAGCATAAGCTAGATCATCATGGTCTTGGAAACACTTAAAGCCCGATGATTGTAATTTAGACCAAAGTCACCAATTGTATGGTGCCTCCCTTCCATCTACTCCAGATTTAAAAGAAATAAGAGGCATATGATATGCAATATCTATGCTCTTGTTAATGTAGAATATAAAAGTTCTTAGCCAATCAAACAGCTGCTAACTGTAAACTGCTAAAACACCTATGAAGATGAAAATATGAGGTCCATGACCATACATCAGGAGAACACATTTTGACGGTTTAGAGAGGCATTAAATGGATCACCAAATACTGGTACCTTTTTATCATACCCTCAAATCCTCTAGGCAAGAAAAGGAAATAGATTACCTGTTCTAGGGCTGATTTTCTTCAAGTCTGATAGCCAATGCGAGACAGCCTATTCCTACAATATGAAGGTAACCGAAAGGTTAACCCCAAGGAGCATTGTTTCTTGCTGTAACTCCTTTGCAGTGCATTGCTGGCTACACAAAGCGCCATGTTTGAAAACACATGATGGTTAATACAGAAATAAAGTAATAATAATAATAATAATAATAATAATAATAATAATAATAGTAATAATAAAGTAAGTACAAACTTACTATTCATTCCGAATCCTAATTGCTATAATATATTCGTATTGGAGCTCTGAAACACGTTCTCGTGGCTGGACAAGTACACAGATGTATCGTCGAATGAGAACTGCTCCAAGCATGCGAGATCCGAATCGAATTTAGGGTGGATTTTGATTAGCAATAGACTCCGAATTCGAAATAGTGAAAATCGAATAAATTTGCCCGCTTTTGAAACATTGGAGATCGAGTTCAAGTTTGATTGTTGCTCTGTTTTCACTTAGCTTCACTACAGAGCGGGACCCCGCACTGGAAGTGATGGAAACAACATTATCGTCATCCTTGCTCTGAAACGAGCTTGTCAAATTATCTTTTTCGAATTTCAAATGTAGTCGTTTCTTTCGGCTCTTTTAACATTTTCACTTCCTTTCTTGAACTTATAACTTACCTCTCCAAAAAAAGCCCCAGAGTTCAATAGAGCACAAGACGACTCACTCGCCTCAACTTCTAATCCTTTTCCTCTCGCTTTCCCTCGTGATCCTCTGAAATAGGCGCGTCGTCTTCGATCCTTCTTCATCTTCGTCATCGTCATCGTCCCCTACTTTGCTTCGACTACTTCACCGAACAGTCTCTTCTTCAAGGCTGAATAAAGTCTCTTCCTCAAGGCTGAATAAAGTTCATGAGAGCAAGATCTCGAATCCGCGGAGAATGTAGAGAATTCTTAATTTGTTGTTTCTGTCGTCGCAGAAGACAATGTCATTTCAACAGAGACTCTTCTTGCGGTTTGGCTTCTGTTCACCATTTTCCCCTTCAAATTAACTTAGGCGGGGTCTGTTTTAAATACTTAATATTTTTATATTTAAATACTTTTTAGTATTTAATTTATACGACTTAATAGGATGATTGTTTACTTTTTTATATATCATTTTAAAAAAAGTGGTATGAGAATATTTTAATTTTAATTTTAATATAACTATTTTATCCTTGTTAAAATATAAAATATCTAAATTATATTGTCAGTTAAATAATTAATATTATATTTATTACAATATTTTAAACAAAAAATATTTAATAAAATGAAATTAAAATTCTAATTATTAAATAATTATATTATCCTAATTATTTTATTTATTTACAATAATTTATTATAAAATATAATAAACATTATTTACAAAATACTAAATTTAATTAAATATAAAATAATTAAAATTTAGAGTTCAAATACAAATAAATATAAATAATATTATGTTCTTAATTTAAATTATATTTTATATATTTATTATTATCTATATAATAAAATATATAAATATATTTGTATTATAATTGTTTTAAATATTTGAAATTTTCAAATATAATTATAATAAATTATAGTTAGATGTAGGTGAGGTGAAGTGAAGTGACGTTTGGAAGATGACGTGATGGGTTAACTTATGTTGAGAAGGGTGGGGTCAGATTGGGAAAGGAGACGTTGAGGGTAGGGGTGTGCAAATGGTAGGGTATGGTGTGGTATCGCCATACCATCCTCATACCCTACATATGTCGTATTTTTTATTTTTATACCATACCATACCATTTTTTAATATAATACCATACCACATTTCTGCATGGTAGGGTAAGGGCGGGTATGGTATGGTATTATTCGGGTAGTTGACCAAATTGACCAGATTTTGACACTTTAAGTTCTTATTTTGACATTGTTTAATATTATGATTCATGAAGTTTATACTAAATACAAAAATCAAGCAATTACACATCCTTAACAATACAAATAATCAAGTAACTACATATTTTATAACAACACAAATAATCAAGTAACATCATATTTATAACAATACAAAAATATCACGTAACTACATATTCCATAACAATACGAATACTCAAGCAATTACATGTCCATAACAGCACAAATAACAAGTAAACTACATATCCGAATCCTTCCACAAAGTTCCAACTTCCAACCTTCAAGTCCAACCTTTAAATTCTACAAAGTTTCAATCTTTTCAACTTCAAATCTAATACAAATTTGAGAAAATAAAAAGGCAAAGAAAAAAGAAACTATAACACTCATACAAAAATATTTTATGTAACCAATTAGATACTGACACGTGGTATATTTTTTATTTTTTTAAAAAAGGTATGGTATGGTATGGTATTTTCAAAAATACCCCCTAACCATACCATACCATGACAGATTTTGAAAATCTATACCATACCACACCCTATATTTTTTTATACCCTACCATACCTCCACCATACCATGGTGGGTATGTCGGGTTCGGGCGGGTGATGGTGTACCATGCACACCCCTAGTTGAGGGGATGTATGATAGAAGGGTAATAGAGGTATTTTAATAATTCAGATGCTCTAAAAAAAAGTGAAAAACTTTCACTTTTTTTATTCAGATAAAATTGTCTGAAAATAAGTGTTAAGTTGATTAAGTTGATAAAATAAACAATCATAAATTATTTTAATCACTTAAATCTAAATAGATTCATATTTTAGTGAAGGTAACAAACGGATCCTTAGAATTTGATTTTGATTTTGATTTTTTGATTTGATTTTTTTTTAATTCTAAAAGCTTTGAGCAGTGTAGAGTGTGAGTTCGCAGGAAAGCATTACAAACGTTGAGGGTCTTATAGTTTGGGAAAAACTACGATAACAGTGGCTGTACCGGTACAGCCACTGTTCATGTGTGCAAAAATCGTAAATACGTTATAAAAATCATAAACGAATGAATAAAAGTTGTATGTAAAAAAGTGTACAAAAGTCGTAAATGGAAAATATGTAAAAGTCGTAAATACGATTTTTTTCAATTGGATTATGATTTTTAAAAGTGTATTTACGATTTTTATACGCTATAGTACAACGGTTGTACTGGTACAACCGTTGTACTGTAACACAACTCTCATAGTTTGCATGAAGTCCACGTGAGCGTCTGAATCTAATGCAGGTCACGTCATGGAGAATGATTGAGGATTGGTGGACAGTCTAGATTTAGGGGTGGGATTTGTGTCGTGTCGTGTCGACCCATTTAATTATTCGTGTCAAAACATGAAACCTAAACCCACCCGATTATTAAACGTGTTACTCACGTGTCGTAATCGTGTCATATTTAATTCGCATAATTTACTTAATTGTTTAACTTAGTTATACATAATATATTATATTCTCTATATTTAAATCAATTAAAATTATTTTTAAAATATAAACCATTGTTAGTATAAAATATTATTAAAATCATCATAATTTATTATTTTATAAATTAATTTATTTCATAGTATAAAAATTTTAGTTTTATAATATATATATTGTAAGTAGGTAATAATTTATATCATTGAATGAATTTACATATTAAGGATATACAAAATATATTTAACTATTCGTATCATTAAACGGGTTAGCGTGTTGAATACCTTCAACACTAACCCGACCTATTTATTAATCATGTAACGTGTTCGTGTCGTATTCGCCGGTCGTGCGAAAAATTCCCACCCCTATCTAGATTCTAATCAATATGCAGCTTTATGACGCACACGTGGAGGTAGACTCCCTCCATTGCTGGCGGGAACTTTCCCTCCTTCGTTTTGGAGGATGTGGGGCCCCGTGGGCTTGCCTCTTTTTCATTTTGGAGGTTCAGCTCGACATCGTATTCTATTTTACCTTTTTTTTCTTTTTAAAACATTCAATCTAGTACAGTTTTGTTAACTCGATGGCACAAATTTACCATTATCCACACCTCTATTTAGTAGACATAATGTTATTGTAGTATTAAAGTGGAATACCCAAAACATACTCGCGTTTGTCTCAATTCTGCTTCAACTTTCTCATTTTCAAAATATATCTTTTCCCTCAATTCACGACAAGAGAAAGGGGTTTTTACTGCATATATTTACCGCGGGCCTCCGAAACCGCGGTAAAAATCAGAATTCTACGGCGGGCCATTAGGCCCGCCGTAGATTCCACGGACTTTACTGCGGTTTTGTAGCTCGCAGTAAAGTCCCCTAATATAAACAAAATTTTCCCCCAATTCTCCCGCTTTTCCCTCTGAAATCCCTAATATCCCTTCCCCAATTTTTTCCGCCCAAAGCTCTAATCTCTCCCGCCCAAAGCTGTTATATCCCCAATTTTGCTTCGCCCTTCGTAGCACCCTTCGTCGCACCCTTCGTCCTTCATCCTTCAATCCCTCAACGTCGTGCTTCCCCTTTTGTCGCATCGTTCCTCGCTCACAGTCGCCATTATCTCGTACAACAGCTCGGTCGCGCCATTCCTCGCTGGTTTGGCCAAAGCTCGGCCATTGTTGTCAACACTGACTGCTTGTTTCCCCAGAAAACCGACTGGAAATCCCCTGCGTTCTTCTGCTCCAAACCGACTGAAAATCCCCTGCGTTCTTCTGCTATTTCTGCTTCACTCTTACAGAAATTCGGAGGTATTATTTCGTCTTTCATCTTTTTGGTTTCAATTGTTATTTCTATCTTTTATCTTTTTTTAATTGTTATTTCAATTGTTACAGAAATAAGTTTTATAGATTTTTGAAGGGTAAAAAGTGATATTTCAACATTTCCAATTGATTTTAACTGAAATTCGGTTGGTGTTTGTTTGATCGTTTTGGAAACATTTGTTAATGTGCTTATGATAGTAGTAATGGTGATGACGACAGATTAAGCATGTGCTTTTTGCAGTGGTTGTTTTATATATGTAATAAGTTTTAGTGGGGTTACAATTGATTTCTCGTTTTACCATATGTACTTCTCTCTTTCTTTTTTTTTTTTTTGACTCTAATAATGCTCTTTCGGTATTCTTTTCTTAAACAATAATTAAGAAGCCAGTGTTGTTTGATTTCTTCAAAAGAGCAAGGTAAAAAAATTGAAAATCCAAAAATAGAATGGGAGTTTTCTCAATGTGATTAAATTTTTTAGGAGGAAAACTTAGATTTGGACAATATTTAATTATTGATAACCGAATCTAAACCATTTAAAAGTATCTCTGAGCTAGGAGCTAGGAATGTAACCAATAACATAACTAAGGTCGGTGTTTGTTTGGGTTTGTTAATGTTTTGTTAAACCAAGGGGCTTGGATGAAAGCTACCCTTAAAACTATACAAATCTCCAAGTAAGAAAAACCATCACAATTAAATAACAGTCAGAAACTGATGAGAAGGTCAACTAAAATGTTCTGGGTGTTTGTTGCATGCATGCCATAGACACTCATAAGGCAAAACGTCGAGCTCTGCAGTATTTTCATTTTGTGCCTCCAAGCATCGTTTTACAATAAGTCAACATCTCAAACGGCAAGAATAGAAGCCCAATTTCATAGCATCTAAGCTATGGTGTAAATATTATCTGTCATCATAGCAACATAAATGCACTAAGCTCCTTTATTGATTTCAACTTTTCTCCTACTTGTAGCGTTGACTTTGGGCTTCTTCTGATGTTGCCTTGTTTGTGCTATTCCTTGTTTTTATGAATTAGTAAGAAAAATTATGTGTCTGGCAACTGTTGTGATTTTTCATTTCTATATTGCTCTGCCCTATACAGTTTATGTGGATGGAAGCATTTGTTTAGATATTCTACAAAATCAGTGGAGTCCCATTTATGATGTAGCAGCAATACTCACGTCAATCCAGGTATTTGATTATTATGATTATTATTATTATTATTTTATAGATTTCTTTCATTCAACTTTGATGTTATTGCATCAATGTTTTGACCCTTAGTTATGGCCTCCCTACAGTCATTGCTTTGTGACCCAAACCCAAACTCCCCAGCAAATTCAGAAGCTGCCCAGATTTTTAGTGAGAACAAGCGGGAATACAACAGGAGAGTACGTGAGATTGTCGAGCAGAGTTGGAATGCTGATTAGTTACAACTTGTTTAGTGGTAGGGAACTTATATATAGTTCAATGGCTTGTTTTTAAAATAACATTGAGACTCTAAAGACCATGTCGCAAACTCTTTGCTTGTTATATGTTTGCTTTGCTTATGAAGATGGATGCTTGGCCTCTTTATTGTTATATCTATTGTGTCTGTTTGTTGCATTCCATTCAAAGTTAGTTTAAATGAAAGTTAGTTATAATATTTCAATATTATAATTGGAATATTTTATGCTTGTGATGCTTGTGATGGAATATTTTAGTACTTTGTTATATCCAGTACTTGATTTATTGATTTTGTGTTAAAATTTCTAGCATTCCTCTTCTGTTCTTTTTCTCCCCAATTTCTTATATGCTGTACTCGATTTTGGAATATGCTGGTTTGAACCAGAGCTTTAGCCCTGATCAGGTGGATTCAAGTTTAACCAGCATATTCCAAATAAACTTTTCAGGTTAAGAATGGAGACAGCATATAAGAATAACAAATTATATTAGCAAATTTTGTTGCTAGCTGAAAGCTGAATGTATATCTATTTGTCGCTTTCTATTTAGATCATAGTTCATGTATGCAAATTCTGTTTTTAACTTAAAGCAAGTATATAGACAATGTGGAAAATATTATTAATTCACTTTCTATTCCAACTGTTCTCAAACACGCATAAAAGCATCTGTAGTGATTAATAATAACAACATTATATAGCTTAAACTTGTTGGGATAACAGGGTAAAAGCATCGTAATTTCAAGCTTTGAGAGAGTTGATTGAAGTGCTTTGGGCTTCCGTCAACATCAACAACTGTAATTGTGGACACCTATAGATTTTTCGCGTTCCTTTAGTTAGTGTTCTGGTAAGTGAACTCCTGCATGCTACCTCATTATCACCTTCATATCTTAGTTTTACTACTCCACTTTTAATCACATTATTTTAGATTGAGAAATATATAAAAAGTGAATATGGATGTTGAAGTGTTTGTGGCCACCGTAATGGGTGGAGTTGCAATATGGAGTTTGGGAGATGGGATGGAATATTTAGGAGTGCTTTGATTGCTCTGTGATAGTGGTTTTGGAATTCTGATGTGATAAGTTTGTTTGGATGATTAAAATTACAGTTAATGTGAGGCCTTTATTAGTGTTTAACGTTGTATGTTTTAACAAAATTTGTATAAATCTCTTTAAAGTCAGGCAACAAAATTTGCATAATTGAAGTCAGGCAAAAGTTAAAAAAGATGCAGATAGTAGGCAAGCTTTAGCTGAGTTTGGCAGCCCTTGAAACATTAGGGGAGAGTCCTAAATTAGGATTGATTAGTCTTGAAACATTAGCTGAGATTGTTAAAAGTTCAGTCTTAAAATGCAACTGTTTCCTAGACAGCTTCTAAAATCTTCAGGAAAAAACACTCACACAAATCTTAATGCCCTAGTAATGCTAATGCATTAATATACAGCATTGATCAGGCAATGTATCATTGCATTGTCCCATTCAAAATGGGCACTCTGTTGAGGAGCCCAGCTACCTCATTCCTGATTGCGGATAATCATCAGTTCCTAATTGTACTACTTGCACCATTGTCACAAAGCAATGGCACATTAGTTAAGACTGCTTATTCCTTTTCCCCCCGTCCTATTAGTATTGCAAACGAAATATAGAATCATCTATGTCAGCTAGTGTTTCTAACACTTTGATAAATGGTATATCAAGCTATCAATTTTATTATATGATGCCTTATGTTTTTTCTCTTCTATTATTGTACACTGTTTCCTCTGATTCCTCCTAATCTTTTTCCATCTTACAAATCAATCCTGAGTAATTCATGGACTGTGTTCAAGCCACTGTTCACTGCCATGATACAACATCCACAGACTTGGCTTATTTCAGCATATTGTAACCCCAAAGCATACACTCTTTGACATCATTGTTGCCCTCGTGACTACCAAAGCAACCTTTACCAAATCCACCCCAGTTTCTTCACGAAAAAGTCCAAAATTTAAAGATATTCAATCCCTCCCATCTTAGTAAATCTTAAATAACCAAATTTTTTAATCAATTTGCACCCCTCTGATAATAAGAAAATAGTCAAATAGTCAAACTGTTGTGGCAGGTTAATTGCTAGTGTAAAACTAAATCCAAATCCTAAGAATTGTCTGAAATACTGTATTTCAGCATAAGGAACCAAAGTTTTGAACAATGATATAGGGCTAAAGGCAAAACCTACAATTCCTTTGCACTTAGAATGACCATGTTTCCCACACAGCTATTTAACAGAATTCAATACAAACAGCATTATCATCACATAACTAAATGTATTAAAGACTTTTAGATTATTATCAAAACTAGTGTTTTCCACTTCCACTTGTGTGGCTGTGCTGCTATCAATTATTAGCATATAGCAACAAGGTTCCCATAAAACTGCCCTCAATATCTCATCTTAACTAGTGTTTTCTCAACAGCTGACTTGCTGTTAAGAATTGATCAAAGAAGTATCATGTAATGTATATGTTACATTTCATTAACATGGACTTCACATATCAGCCATGTCATTTGGGCAAAGGAAGAAACCATAACATACTATCAATACTACAAATAAGCAATAAAAATCATTAACAACTACAGGGAAATTAAAGGCAAGCATCCAACAAAAAGTCATCAGATAAGATGCAATCTGAATTTGAGTCCTAAATCTCATTATACCCAAGTGTTCTTTTGCAATCTGAATTTGGGGAGAAAGGGATTAATCAATGTATTAAAGACTAAAAAAGGAAGCAGCAAACTCATGAATTAGACTTGCTAACTGCAGAAAATGATAATAAATAAATAAATTACACATGACAAGAATGAATTTCTAGATTTAATTCATTAGCCAAGTGTTCTTTGAATGAAATGATTTGACTATACTATGTAGTTTTTTATACATACCTTGTCTTATGTCATTTTTATCTTTGCCATGTTGCATACATATTAACTTTTGCGTTGTTTTATTAGTTTCGTTGGCAACTACTTGATATATGAGGTATCATGTGTATGTTATTATGCTTAGGATAAACTATAAATTGTACACACAAAACACAAAATAAAATATTTTATGGTATGAACTAAAGTATGACATTATGTCCATTAGACTACCTAAACGAATTATTTATATGAAGTATTTTCATTTTATTAAAGGAAAGTAGACATGGACAAGAGTTGGATTGACTTGGGAGATAGATTTTCAAGGCCGTATGTAGATGGGGTTAATGCATTTCTAGATTTTGCATTTGACAACGTCGTTGATGGCACTAGAATTTACTATCCATGTAAGAAGTGTTTCAATCGGTATCTTTTCAGTAGGGACATAGTGAAAGACCATTTAATATTCAATGGATTTCTTCCTAAGTACAAAAAGTGGACACTACATGGTGAACCGTATACACCTATAAAGTCTAGTCAAAATGCTGAGACTCAACATTCTGAGTTCGGATGTGATTCTACGGGTGATGATATGGTTGGAATGATACATGATGCCATGGGAATTCCGAATATGGATTTTGGTGAAGGTAGTAGTACTCATTTAGATAACGATGTTGGTGCGGAAATGGATGAGGAAACTAAAGGCTTTCTTAAATTGCTTCAAGATGCCAATTGTCCTTTATATCCGGGTTGTGAAAAGTTTACTTCTCTTTCTTTTGTTGTTCGTCTCTTGAACATGAAAATGTTATGTGGATGGACAGACACATCAATGACAATGCTATTTAAATTTTTGAAAGAAGCATTTCCCAAAGAAGCAAAAATTCCTCCCTCCTACTATGAGGCTCAAAAAATAACTGCATCGTTAGGATTTACATATAAAACTTGGGATGCATGTCCTAATAATTGTATGTTATTTAGAAATGAACATGAAAACCTTCATAGTTGTGCAATTTGTCATACCTCTCGATATAAACAGTTTGATGGGTCAAATACTGTATCAACTCCAGAGGTAAAATTAGCTGCAAAACAAGTACGTTACTTTCCATTAGTTCCAAGATTACAAAGGTTGTTCATGTCTACAAAAACTGCTTCTCTTATGCGGTGGCATGTAGAGGGTCGAATTGATGATGGTGTGTTAAGACATCCTGCTGATAGTCGTGCTTGGAAAACCTTTGATGAAAAATACCCAAGTTTTGCTATTGAATGTCGTAATGTTAGGCTTGGATTGGCTGCAGATGGTTTTAATCCTTTTAGGACTATGTCTATAGCTCATAGTACATGGCCTGTGGTATTGATACCCTATAATTTGTCACCATGGTTGTGCATGAAACAAACATTTTTCATGTTGTCTATGCTTATAGATGGCCCGAAAGGCCCAGGAAATAGAATTGATGTCTATTTACAACCATTGATTGAATAATTGAATGATTTGTGGAACGAGGGTGTAATTACTTATGATGTCACGTCAGTAATTGTTTAAGTTACATGCAGCTCTTTTGTGGACTATTAATGACTTTCCAGCTTATGCTAACTTGTCGGGCTGGAGTACTAAAAGGGAGAAAGCATGCCCTTCTTGTGCCATGAATACAACTTCTCAGTGGCTACATCATAGTAGGAAGTTTTGTTATTTGGGGCATCGTCGATTTTTACCCATTAGTCACAGATTTAGGAGAGATATAGTCTCTTTCAATGGTCAAAGAGACCTTTCACCTGCTCCATCTCAGTTGACTGGATCTGATGTGAAACAACAAGTGCAAAATGTACTTACCGAATATAGAATGGAAGTTCTTCGTAAAAGATGGAGGAAAGATTTTGAGATAATGAATCGTGAAAACACTTGGAAGAAGAAAAGTATTTTCTTTGAATTATCATATTGGGAGCATAATTTAATTCGGCATAATCTTGATGTCATGCATGTTGAGAAGAATGTTTGTGATAATATACTTTGGACATTGTTAGGGGATCCTAAAAAGTCTAAAGATAATTTAAGGGCTCGACAGGATTTACATCAAATGGAAATAAGGAAACCATTGCACCCCCAATATCGGGGAAATCAGAAAGCATACTTGCCTCCTGCATGCTTTTCAATGAACAAAGAAAACAAAGTAGTCTTCCTAAATGTGTTGAAGCGAGTCAAGGTGCAAGATGGTTATGCATCAAATATTTCTCGACCTGTGCACATAAAAGAGCGTAGCATTTGGGGTCTTAAAAGTCATGATAATCACATATTGATACAACAATTGCTTCCTCTTGCTGCACGTAGAGCATTGCCTAAAAATGTTGTCGGAACATTGATTGAGGTTGCTAACTTTTTTAGGCAATTGTGCTCTAAAGTGAATACACATGAAGACTTAAGTATTATTCAAAAGCGTGTTGTACTAACTCTATGCCATTTGTAGAAAATTTTTCCACCTTCATTCTTCGATGTGATGGAGCATTTGCTTGTACATCTTGCTGAAGAGGCATTGATTGGTGGACCTGTACAATTTCGATGGATGTATCCGATTGAGAGGTATTAAATCCTACAGATAATGTTTTTTTCATATATGGTATAAATGAATGAATTTCACTTACACTACATTCTTGAAATTATAGGTACTTGTTAACTTTGAAGAATTATGTTCATAATCGTGCACATCCTGAGGCTTCTATTGCTAAAGGATACTTGATGGAGGAGTGCACCAATTTTTGTGCACGATATCTTGATAAAGTTGAAACTAAAGTTAATCGAGCACCTAGGAACAACGATGGTACTTCAAAAAAAGGGGTGAAATTTACTCTTAACAACGTTACTTGGGTTCAGGCGCATAGATATGTGCTAGTTAATTCCTCAATAATCGATCCATTTCGAGAGTAAGTCATGCACAATTGGAAATCCTATTCCGTCGTCTATTTTATTGTGAACATTTTTCAAAATATCTTGTTTACATTTTCATTTCATGGTTTTCTTGTACAAAGGGAGCATATCAACATACTCTCTCAACAACTTCCTCGTGCTTCAAGTCATCAAATTCAGAAAGAACACAACTCAAAATTTCATAAGTGGTTCAAAAACCATGTAAGCTTTCTTGCTTCAATAAATTGATAATGTCATCTACTATTGAGTTCTAACACTAGTGGGTTTCTATAGGTGGAAACTTTGCAACATTTCCCGAATGTAACATTGCCTGAAGAAATTATACACTTAGCTAATGGCCCAAAACCAATTGCACGACGCTTCAAATGTTACGTTGTTAATGGTTTTAAATTTCGTACAAAAGATATTGACAATAGTAGAACCTCCCAAAATTCTGGTGTTGTTTTGAAGGCTGATACAAGTTTCTATGCTAGTGCAAAGGATAGAAATCCACGTTCAGGCAGTGTAACATTTCATGGAGTGTTAAGAGATATAATTGAAATTCGTTATGTGAACGAGTTGAAATTTGTATTGTTCAAGTGTGATTGGGTAGATGATAGGGTCGGAAAGAAGCTTGATGAATTTAACTTCACAATGGTTAATTTTAACCATCTATTATACAAATTCAATCATGAAGATGATGAGCCTTTCATTCTTGCGAATCAAGCAGAACAAGTTTGTTATGTCCAAGATCCTGTAGAAGAAGATTGGCATGTAGCTCTTAAGATGACTGTGAGAGATTCATTTGATCTTTATTCAATAAAGAACTATGAGTATATGGTAAAAAGTGTGCCACAAGTTGAGTTGTATGCACAACAAGAACTAGATGAAAGAGAATTTGTTCGTGAAAAAGATGTTACTTGGGTTAGGCAAGGAGTTAATGGAACCACAGTTGACGTCAACGGTCTAGATGGTGATGAAGAGATGGATGATGTTGAATGAATGTGTATATGATGTTTCTTATGTATTCATGAAAAGCATTTTTACTTTAAGATTATTTGCCTGTCATACATTATATATGCATCAAACATTTATGGTTTCATAGACAAATGACATTTGATCCGTGTCATCTATTATTGTAATGGTTAATATATTATATATATGCATAACATTTTCTAATGTTAATATATTTTTGCAGGTGACTATGGCACCAAAGAGACTTAGAGATGACTCTATGGAAAGTGCACTACGAAGAGAGGTAGCATCTCGAAGACAATCATCTTCATCTTCCCAATCTCAGATGAATGCGGGAGACCAAGGTTTGAAACTAAAGTTACAATATTTGTACGTAAATGTTATAATTATACCTCGGTGTCAAACTAATCTTTCATATGCTTAGGTGAGTCATCGCAAGTACCAAAAGGTCGGGGCGCTGCTCAGAGTAATGCTGAATGGGGCTCAGGGCAACCGTTACATGTTGATTTCAACAGTACATGGCAGCCAATTGGTCCAAATAAAGAGACATTTACATCACAACTGGGCATTATAGCTAGGAATGGGTCAATGGCTCCATTGACTTATACTAGTTGGCATGCCATGCCTGAGCACAAATTAAATACCATTTGGAAAGAAGTGAAGGTAATGCATTTACATATTGATTGATAAATTGAAATATATTTAGTTTAACTACACTAATCCATTGTATTTTCTGTAAATGTAGGATAATACGGATGTTCCAGATGAGTACAGACCGCATTGTCTAAAAGCAATGGGAGTACTTTGGAGGGATTGGAAGGCTCGTGTAAAGAGAGACTTTTACAAGCCTTATCCGACAGATGAGGCACGTTTAGCCTTTACTCCTCCGAAAATTACTGAAGAGCATTGGAGGATTTTGGTCGCTTATTGGAGCAGCGAAGGAGCTCAAGTAAGTAATCAAAGTCATGTTTAACATAATCGTTTTAACCAAATCATCCTAACAAATTATATATGTATAAACTATATATTTATTGGTTTGTTTTGGCTCTTCATAATTACAGATTCAGGCAGAGAGAAACAAGGCAAATCGTGCCCATCAATTTGCTCTTCATAGGACTGGATGCACTTCTTTTGCAAAAAAGAGAGAAGAGGTAAGTTTTAACACCATCTAAATTCATATGAATTGTTTGAGATTTTGCAATGGTAGTTAATACGGTTTATTTGTAACTTTCTTCATTTGTAATTGCAAACTAATAATTCTTTTCTTTATTAAGATGTCGAAGAGTGGAGAAAAAACTGATCGCATCAGTGTGTTTATTAAGACTAGAACTACAAGTAGTGGAGATGTGGTTGATAATGAGAGTGGCGAAATAATTGTACGTTTTTTAACCTAACTTATTTCCTATTACATTTTGTATGAAATTGATTACACGATCCTCTTTATTACCATTTGATTTATTCTCATCATTTTGTAGAGCCAATTAAGAGAAGGAATGTCTAGAATACCTGATGATCAATGAACAGATGCAGCGGCTGAGTGAGTTTTTTGTGATGTAATGGGACATGATCATCATGGTTTTGCCCGTACATTTGGCCACGGTCCATCTCCATCTATTGTTAAAAGTCGATGCTCTTCTCAACCTGTTGATGTGGAGAAATTGCATCAAGAGTTGCATGAAATGCAGGTGGAGAACAAAGAATTGAAGGACTGCAATACTCAGTTGTACAACTTTCTCCAACAGAAATTTCCAGACATCGAAGAGCAGCTGCCACCACCTGTGCGACCTCAGGTATTTACTTAACTTTAACTTGATGCTCCTTTCTCACAAGTAAATGATATATGAAAAAATCGAACTTGATGATGAACTATTTAGGACTAAAAGTTTTTCTGAACTTTTTAAAATGTCTTAGGCTTCAGTTCCGGATGCTTCCAGTGCACACCGAAATCGCGTCAACGCGGACGCCGCAACAACAAATCAAGAGGAGAATGAGGAGAATTAGGTATATATGAAGTTCTTTTATTTTGGCATATAACATTTACTTAAATTTCTTTAATAAACTTAGTAATAGTAAGACATCTAATTATTACATTTTATTTGTGCAGGTTTTTTTCACATGACAACTTCAATGGGAATAAGACTTTTAGACATGTTTCATAGTTCTAGATTTCTATTATTGTTGAATTTGCAAATAAACATGGTACTCTTATGTTGTATGTGAATGTCTAACTACTTATTTACGTTGTATTGCAAATAAATATACTTTGATGTTGTACACTTATTTTTTATTGGAATATCATTTTATTGATTCATGTATTCATATTATGAATTTTTAAAATTAAATTAAAAAAATAGATTGAAAATATGGCTACAGGTGAAAATATATGGTTACAGGTGAAAATATGGCTACAGGTGAAAATATGATTTAATAAAATTACAGTGGGGTAATGGAACTACAGTATTTTTTTACCGCGGGCTCATATACCGCGGTAAAATGACAACGAACCCCTTTTACGGCGGGCCTTAGACCGCGGTAAATAAATTAACGGCGGGCCAGAAGGCCCGTGGTAAATATGTTTCACCGCGGGCCTCCTGGCCCGCCGTTAATTTATTTACCGCAGTTTCCGGCCCGCGATAAATAACTTAACCGCGGGCCAACAGCCCGTGGTAAATAGGTTTAACTGCGGGCCTTCTGGCCCGCCGTAAAAGAATTGGGCCATACCACAAATATTTACTGCGGGCACTCGGCCCGCAGTAAAAATAGTTTTACCGCGGGCTAAAACCGCGGTAAAAAGTAAAAATATTTTTTACGGCGCTATTTTATACGGCGGGCTAAAACCGCGGTAGGCCCGCCGCAGACGGCCTTTTACCGCGATTTCGGCTGATTTTCTTGTAGTGATTTTGACCTAAAAAATTTCTATTCATATATCAAGTTGTATCAATATCAAATACATTATTACTAGAGCATCTGTCCTACCTCTGGGGTAATACCCCTCAGCCAACCACAAAAGGTGTGAACAGTATGTGTGTTGATGTGTCGCTTACGTAGCACTCTATGATTGGCTGAAAGATATTACTCTAGAGATAAGACACTCTCTTCGTTATTATATATAAAAAAGAGTTTTTTAATATAAAATTAGACACAAATAAATATTATTAGAATATCTAAAATAACAAATGTAATATAAGGATTATCAAACATCTATTATGGGGATTATAATTATAAAACATTCTCAAATAATAAAAAAATAAATGTAATTTATTAATAAATGATTAAATATTTATAAATTCTTTTCGATTTAGGTATTATAACATAAAAGAATTATCAAAACATCAGCTATGAGGATTGTAGTAAAAAATATAAAATAATAAAAAGAAAATATCATCTATTAATAAATGATTACGCTCATGCATTAATGTGTTATTTAGATGTTGTCCAAGAATATTAAAGATTATGAAGTATGACTAAGATCAAAACAAAATTAATTATTCGATAAGTATTTCATTCGATGTTGCCTTTTAGGCTTGTATACTTAATGGTCTCTCTCAATTTCGTTTTATATTTCTTGTAAGCTTTGTTAACATATATTTCTACCTACATTATGAACTATAATGTCGATGTTAATTTATGATTTTGTCACCCTAAAACTTTCCAGTGTTACCGACATGCACATGCTCCCCATTGTAGAGTAGCATGTAGCCTATCAAAATCAATCTTTATGGGACTTGTGATCTTATTTCAGAATAGTTTAGGACCAAATGATCGTCTCTTTGTTTTCATTTGTTCAAATAACTTGCATTGCATATATCTTTTTCTCATAAACGCCAGTAAGAATTTAAATAACCTGGATAGCTGAAACTGTCCACTACGAGAGCTTATAAGATATGGGCAACCCAAGGAGATCGATGGTGCTTACCGCTATTTAGCATCTAAAGATGCAACATAACTGAAGCAAGTTATAAGCTTGAGTGTTTCCTCTTTCAAGAAATAAATTTCACGTCACAATAAATTATTAGAAGATTTACTCCTCGCCTAAACATTCTTAAAAATGAAACCTAATCGACTATTGTTGAATGCTCTTAAACACCTGCTAACTGATGGATCGAAAAAAGAAGAGTGGATGATCTTTGATCTTGCCACTCTTGTCCGCTGATGTATGAAGCATTAGCATATATTATATATAAGGATATTTTAGGGTTTATATTTTAAGGATTTAATTCTATGTCGATTTGATAAAAGTCTAGTTGCAATTGACTTAGGGCTTGTTTGTTTACATACTGAAGACTTTTTAGATTTAAATACTTTTTAGAACTTAAATTATACCACTTAAAATTAAAATTATGTTTGTTTTCATTTTACATACATCTTAAAAAAAGTGAAAAAGCTATATCTTATTTTAATTTTGACGAATTTACCCTTTAATAAAAATCATAATCTATTTATAGATATTTTTGTTGCAAACCAAGATTACCAATATTTATTTGCTTTAATATTTTCGTAGTTAATTAATTTAAATTATTTATGATGAAAACAAAAAATGTTGGAACAAATTTATGTATTTAATTATTTTCAAAGGCTGGATTTAATTTTTTGGACTATAAATAATTTTAAAAAAGCTGTAATTAGAAGAATTAAAAAAATTCTAAAAAAAAAGTTAGAGATGGTGTCAAAACTACATCGTTTTGCTTGTCTAGGTTTTGGTGGTCGGAGGAATCTCATAGCTGCTACTCTGTCTTCTCTGTCCGGTGAATATCAAGAGCTTCTTCCCTATATCGACGACATATTCTACTATGGCCCTCAGCTTCATAGAGCGGAGAAAGAGGCCTCGATCCCTCGTGACATCATAGATTGTGCGTGCGGTCGCAGCTGTAATAGATTTTGACATCTTCTCTGGCTATAGGCTATAGCATTTTCTAAGATAGAGGAGGAAGAAGAGAAGCAGTAGAAAAATAAACTAGTGCAGCACAGATGGCCATGGCAATGATGACAATGGCAACCATTGAGATTTTTTTGGATTTCTTGTGGAGGGGAAGTGCTAGCGGGGTTGAAGAAGGCGGCTAGGTTTCCCAGGTTGAACAAATAAGTTTTCTATTGTTATATAGAGAGGGGTATTAAAGATAATTTATATTTTTTAGATGGTCAAGGAGAAAAAATATCGTAGATCATTTGATACAATAATATGATTAACATGAATATTGACACGATTACAAAATAATTTTAAAATTTATAAACTTAATATTTTAAATTTTAGACATTTCAATCCCTATATTTTTTTAAATTTTAAACTAAGAATGGAACTTTAAACCCTAAGAAATTTTAAATTTTAGGAGATTGTAGTCAATAAACAAAAATTAAAGACACATCGAAAAAGTGAAAACCCTAATCTCCTTTCCATCATAACTCAAAAAATACTTCTACCTCTTCTCCTCTCCTCACCGTCGGCAGCCCTCTTCTCTCCTCATTGCCACCAGCTCTCTTGTCAGGGCTTCACCACTGCAGCTCCAGCTGTCTAGCCCTCCCCCTCTCTTCACGGTGCGACTATAGCCTCCTCCAGTCGTCCAGCCCTCTTATGCTATTGCACCTCTTGTTCTCCTTCCTACTCCATTCGTCTCTCACAAGTACTCTCATTTCTCTCTCTCTCTCTCCCCCTCTCACTCTCACTCTCATGCATGCACAAGAAAATTTATAACTTTAATTTGTTAATTTCTCTTCGATTTGTATGCAGATCAAGAGTGCTTCCTCCACTCACCTTCTCTAAACTATGTAAAATTGGCCTTCTTGGACTCATAGGGCAGGTATAGTTAACTCTTGCCTTTCACTTTGCCGAAAATTTTCTCAATGAAATTAGAAGTGAAGAGTGTTTGATTGGATTGTGATGTATGTATCGGGAGTTCATGACACGACCCGCCCCTAGCTAACACGGGCGAATCGTGCCTAAAACTGTACTAAGAAAATCTGACTTTTTAAAATATGCTAATTTATGAAAAATTTGGCAGAGTTTCCCCTGTATTTTAGACTAATCCCCCTGCCAAGTACACAAATTTCAACACTTCCAAAATATTTATATAACCACTAACTTCCTTTTCGGGACCTTAAGTCCATCTATTAAAATAATTGTATCTCCAAAACAGTCTTTAGAAGAAAATATGGCCTCCGGCCTCAAATATGATTAATTTCGATTCAAAAAGTTTACAACCAAAATTTTAAATATAAGTTTAAAAAACTCAAACATGATTGAATAAACAAAAATGTCTGAAAGAAACTAAAACAAATCTTTGATACATATACGATATCAAATATTTACATATGCAAGAAAACCATCTACGATAATACAATAAGATATAAAAAAAAAAAGCTCTCAAAACATCATCAAATGGCCAACCTCAAGCAGCTACTGGCGTTCCGACTGAACACTGCAATCTCCTGGGAAAAATGGTTTTTAAAAAAAATAGGGTGAGTATAAACTCAGTGAGTGGGATAGAGTCATTAAAATAGATAAAAATTTGCATAAGATAAAATAATACATCATAACAAGTAATTAACTAAAAATTCTGCTTTACTAGCATTGATTAGAAAACTGCTTCTAAAAGATACAAAAACGAGCTAATCTTTAAATAATCCATATGCCTTTCACAAAAATCAAATTTTTGATATAAAAATATTCTAAGGCATTTCCACTTGTATTCAAAATTCAATTTGATAACCGTATTAAGGTTCTAATTCCCGTAAAACTCATTTCGCATTTTAAAATTTCTAAATCATTACAGTTTCACTAATCAAGTACCCAAACTAATCTGACTGATCATGACCTGGCGGGGCTAGGATCGCTCAGGCCAAGATATCTCTATACTGATCCTACGCATGCGCAGAGCTGCCCCCAAAGGGCTAAACATCCAGATCACACGGCCCAAAGCCTCTATGTGTGCCTGAATGGGTCCCAAAGACCTCTATACTTTCACTATCTGAATGAATTGGGTACTAGCTTAGTAAAACATAAAAATTCAATTCTGTACTTTTAAATCTCTAAAACATTAAACAATTCTTTCTAATAACAACATAGATAAAATTTGATAAACCATGAAATATACTTCATACAAGAATAAAGGAATATCTGTTTACTAATATAATAAAGTTTCGCTAACAATTATAATAAAAATAGAAATTTATAAATTATAATTCAATTATTGATAAAAATGTATGTTTTTCCCACTCACAATCTTGTGGATTAACTTGTGTGGCAACGTCTTCCGCGATCGGATCCCGGTATGGATTAGGAACCGTAGTCTCACCTAAAGGAAAAGCCAAATAAAGTTCTTTAATTGCACAAAACCACAATCTCACCAATAACATACTAATTCTCTTAATTACTTCCATTTTCACACTTCTTAAACTGACCAATTCTGGTTCTCCGATTTTTAATAATTAATTCACTCATCCAAATGGTCTAATATTTTATAAAGGTCTTCTACACATACATACCTAATATCATATCAAATTGCATAGCATTCTGTGTTCATTTGATCCCTCAAATCCTTCATTTTTCCAGATACATAAATTCTGTAAATTCCCTTCCAAATCTGACCTCTCCCTATTCCAAAATACATGATAATTTGTACTAAATTCATAAAATCACTAAACTTTCCAGATTTAAACTAGACATACATACAAACTCATATCCCAAATTTCATAATTTTTGAAGACCTCTAGATACCTTAATTAACTTGCCCAATACTGATTTTCTGCAGAAAAACTGAATTTCTAGTGGTGAACAGTAAACTTCGAAAATTCATAATAAATTGCATACTCCACATTTTTCAGTGAATCCAACTTTAAACAATTCCTTAAGATGTCTATTTTAACATATATAAATTTCAGAATTAAATTCAAATCCAACAGACTGCTATAATTTTCGAAATTTGTACTGTTCACAGAATCCCTAATTTCCCATAATTATCATCAAAACTTCAATTTCTTCAAAATACAAGAAATTGAAGCTTAAATAAGCATGGAAATCTCATTTCTCTCTCTAGTTTCTCTCTCTATTACATCTCCAAATATCAAATAACCTCCTCCTAATATTAATCTAGAGATAGGATTGAAATTATATAATCTAATTAAATGAAGAGATGAAGAAATTACCTTAAAATCTTCAAATTCCTTAGAAAAAATCAAAATTTTCTCTTGCTTTCTCCCCCCTTGTCTCACGTTCCCCCCCTCTGTCTTCTCTTCTGGATTTTTCTTTTTTTTTTCTAATAATTCCTAATTATTGCTTTATATAATTGCATGAAAAATTGAAAAAAAATGACTTAAGGGCTGGGCTAAGATAATTGATGGGCTAGGCTTTTGCTAATGGGCTTTACAATACTACCCCCCTAAAAAAAATTTCGTCCTCGAAATTACTAACCTGAGAGAAAGAGATGTGGGTATTGAGCTCGCATAACGTCTTCTCGCTCCCACGTAGCTTCTTCTTTCGAGTGATTTCGCCACCATACCTTAACCAAGGGAATAGTCTTGGCACGAAGTACTTGCTGTTTCCATTCTATGATCTCTAATGGTTCTTCTTCAAAAGTCAAGTCTTCTTTTAATTGAATTGGCTGCTGTTGAAGGATATGGCTTGGATCATACACGTACTTGCGGAGCATAGAGACATGAAACACATTATGTATTTTCGACAATTCTGGAGGCAAAGCTAAACGGTAAGCAACTGTGCCCACACGCTCTATGATCTCGTAAGGCCCAATATAACGTGGACTTAGTTTCCCACGTTTACCAAAACGAAGCACACCTTTCCAAGGAGATATCTTCAAAAATACTTTATCTCCCACCTGAAACTCCAGATCTCTTCTACGCTTATCAGTATAACTCTTCTGTCGATCTTGTGCTGCCTTCATCTTGTTTCTAATAATAACTATCTTTTCATTCGTATCCTGTACCAGTTCTGGTCCTAATAGTCTTCTCTCACCCACTTCATCCCAACATATTGGTGTTCTACATTTTCTTCCATATAGAGCCTCATAAGGTGCCATTTCAATACTGGATTGGTAACTATTATTATAAGCAAATTCCATAAGAGGCAAATAAACATCCCAATTTCCTTTAAACTCCAATACACAAGCTCTAAGCATATCTTCAAGAGTTTGAATGGTACGCTCAGATTGACCATCTGTTTGTGGGTGAAAAGCTGTGCTGAAATTCAATTTTGTGCCTAAAGCTTTTTGTAAGCTAGGCCAAAATCTGGAAGTGAAACGTGGATCTCTATCTGAGATGATTGAAACAGGTGCACCATGAAGACGGACTATCTCTGCTACATAAATACTAGCTAGCCTATTCAATGAATAAGTAGCCTTGATAGGTAAAAAGTGGGCAGATTTTGTAAGACGATCTACCACTACCCAAATACCATCATGACCAGCCATAGTACGTGGAAGTCCTACCACAAAATCCATAGTAATATGTTCCCATTTCCATTCAGGGATAGGAAGTGGTTGAGAGAGTCCCGCAGGTTTCTGGTGCTCAGCTTTGATTTGTTGGCAAACTAAACACCGAGACACAAATTCTGCAATTTCTCGCTTCATACCTTGCCACCAATAATGTTCTCTCAAATTACGATACATCTTAGTACTTCCTGGATGCATTACATAGGCTGGAAAGTGAGCTTCTTCCATAATCTCTTTCTTTAATTCTTCAATGTTGGGCACACAAAGTCTATTTCCCATAACTAAGGCTCCATCATCTCTAACCGCAAAGTCTGATCGTAAGCCTTTCTTCACCTCTTCTATCAGTTTCATTAACTGAGGATCTTGTATTTGTGCATCTCTAACTTTATTAATTAAAGTAGGTCTAACATGAAAATTGGCTAGTAGCACACTTGAGTCATTAATTGTTAACTCAATTCCCAAGGACCTCAATTCAATCAATAAAGGTAGATATGTCACCCTCAAATAGGCTATAGAGCTCGAGGACTTTCGGCTGAGTGCATCTGCTACTATATTTGCTTTACCTGGGTGATAGTCAATTGTGCAGTCATAATCTTTGATAAGCTCAATCCATCTTCTCTGCCTAAGATTCAATTCTTTTTGAGTGAATAAATACTTGAGGCTCTTGTGATCTGTGTAAATTTGACATGTTGCCCCATACAAGTAATGTCGCCAAGTCTTGAGTGCAAATACAATTGCTGCCAATTCTAAGTCATGGGTAGGATAATTTTGTTCATGCTTCTTTAGTTGTCTTGAAGCATAAGCTATCACCTTCCCGTGTTGCATCAAAACACAACCTAACCCCTGTCTAGAGGCATCACTGTAAATCACGAACCCGTCATTACTGGATGGAAGAGTAAGTATGGGTGCAGAAGTTAATCGTGTTTTGAGCTCTTGAAAACACTGCTCACAAGCATCAGTCCACTCAAACTTCACTTCCTTACGAGTCAACCGTGTTAATGGAACAACAATTCTGGAAAAATTCTCAATAAATCTCCTATAATAACCTGCCAAGCCAAGAAAACTTCTGACTTCTGTTACATTAGTGGGTCTCTCCCATTTAATAATAGCTTCTATCTTCTGAGGATCTACATACACCCCTTCAGCTGATATCACATGTCCTAAAAACACAACTTTGTCCAGCCAAAACTGGCATTTGCTGAATTTGGCATAAAGTTGTTTCTCCCTCAAAGTCTGCAAAACTATCTTCAAATGTTCTGCATGCTCCTCCTTGTCTCGCGAATACACCAATATGTCATCAATAAACACAATAACAAAGCGATCCAAATAAGGATGAAATACTCGATTCATCAGGTCCATAAAAACTGCTGGAGCATTAGTCAACCCAAACGGCATTACAAGAAATTCATAGTGCCCATAACGAGTTCTGAAAGCAGTCTTAGGTACATCGGCCTCTCTAATTTTGAGTTGATGGTAACCCGAGCGCAAATCTATCTTGGAGAAAACCCTTGCACCTTGCAACTGATCAAACAAATCATCAATACGAGGAAGAGGATACTTGTTACGTATTGTCACCTTGTTCAACTGTCGGTAGTCTATACATAACCGCATTGTTCCATCCTTCTTTTTAACAAACAAGACCGGTGCTCCCCATGGTGAAACACTGGGTCTAATAAACCCCTTATCAACCAACTCTTGCAGTTGCACTTTTAACTCCTTTAACTCTGCTGGAGCCATTCTGTATGGTGCCATGGAAATAGGAGTTGTACCAGGAGCTAAGTCAATTGTGAATTCAACCTCCCTATCTGGTGGTAAACCGGGTAAATCTTCTGGAAACACATCCGGAAAATCTTGTACAATAGGAATGTCTTCTATCTTTGCTTCACCTATTGAAGTATCAATGACATGAGCTAGATAGGCCGAACATCCCTTTTCAAATAATCGTTTAGCTTCAAGAGCAGATATTATGCAAGTAGAGAGGATTCGTCGATCTCCATAGAAAATAAATTCAGGTGTTTCAGGTTTTCTAAACACCACCTCCTTCTTGAAGCAATCGACAGATGCATGGTGAGTTGCAAGCCAATCCATTCCCAATATCACATCGAAGTCTCGGATATCTAAAGGAATCAAGTTTGCTAATAGATCATGATTACCCACCTTCACAATGCAATCCTTAAGAACATTTCCTACCAAGATGGAATCCCCAATAGGTGTGGCTACTGCTAAAGTACACTCCAATGGTTTCAAATCTCTATCAGCATACATAGCAAACATACATGAAACAAAGGAATGGGTGGATCCAGGATCAATCAAAATGTGGGCCTTACGACCAAAGATAGTCAACGTACCAGTAACCACCTCTGGGGTAGCCTGTGCCTGCTGCTGAGTCATGGCAAAAACTCGTGCCTGTCGAACTGGCTGACTACCCTGTTGATTATTACTATTTCTTGAGGTATTCATTTGGTTTCTAGCTGAAGAAGTAGATGTCCCGGTTTGAAGCCTCCCTGATCCTCTATCTTTCTGAACAAGGCTGCTACCTTGAGTTAAAGTAGGACAAAATTTCTTAATATGCCCTGTCTGACCACAATGATAACAACCAGGTCTACCAAACCGACACTCTCCCTCATGAAGCTTGCCAAAAGTCTCACATAATGAGTACGGAGTCATTCTGGATCTGTCATCATGTTGTCTGCTCCCCTTTCTACTAATCCGTTGATCTCTAGAATTACTTCCCACAGATTGTTGCATAGCTCCCTGTCTAGAACTTTGTTTTTGCCCCTCTGGTGGACCCTGTCTCTGAGTACTCTTATAACTATCAGAATAAGCTGAATAACTGCCCCCTCTCTTGCTTGGTCGGTGGCTAGTACTATCAACTGGCCAACTCTGTTGACGTTTATAGCTTGAATCAGCTCGGTTAGCCTCTCCCAAATTTCTCTCAACTTTCATAGCAGCTTGGACTAACTTACCAAAGTCATCATAATTGTTGGCAGCAAGTACAACTCTGATTTCTCTACGTAATCCTTCTTCAAACTTTTTACACCTTTCCTCCTCATCAGCCACAATAGAAGGAGCAAATCTAGAGAGCTCTAAAAATTTCTTCTCATACTCCTCCACTGATCTGGACCCTTGAACCAGTCTCAAGAACTCACTACGCTTGATATCGTTGTACACAGCAGGAAAGTAGTGATCAAAGAACTCCTTTTTGAACAAAGCCCAAGTAATAACTTCCTGTAATGGATAACGACGCTGAACTGACTCCCACCAGTGATATGCTCCACCCTCTAATAAAAATGTAGCAAAAAGCAATTTCTGCTCATCAATACACCCCATAACTCCAAAGATACGTTCTAGCTTGCTTAACCAAGCCTCTGCACTAGGAGGATCAACATTACCATCAAAGCTTTGACCACCCAACATCCTAACCCGCTCAATAGTATTCTCTTCCCTAACACGCCCTTGATTGTGAGTAACAGTAGCAACGAGCTGGGCTAGTGCATCTACTGAGTGTATAATGATAGGAGGGTCACGGTGATTCCTATTCTCATTTCCTCTCGCATTTGATTGTCTTTCCTCTCCACGACTATGTTCATTTTCCCCTTCACCTTCAGGTGGTGGTGGAGAATTTGCAGTTTGGTTCAGTCCGCCCCTGGCTCTAGTGCGAGGTCTGCCTGTATGTTGGCTCATGATGATGCCTACAAAATATAATGCTTCTTTTATCATTACAAAACTATGTTTACGCAAACGTGAAAAAGTTAACAAAATCTTAAAAACCATGCTCTGATACCAAGTTGACACGACCCGCCCCTAGCTAACACGGGCGAATCGTGCCTAAAACTGTACTAAGAAAATTTGACTTTTTAAAATGTGCTAATTTATGAAAAGTTTGGCAGAGTATCCCCTGTATTTTAGACTAATCCCCCTGTCAAGTACACAAAATTCAACACTTCCAAAATATTTATATAACCACTGACTTCCTTTTCGGGACCTTAAGTTCATCTATTAAAATAATTTTATCTCCAAAACAGTCTTTAGAAGAAAATATGGCCTCCGGCCTCAAATATGATTAATTTCGATTCAAAAAGTTTACAACCAAAATTTTAAATATAAGTTTAAAAAACTCAAACATGATTGAATAAACAAAAATGTCTGAAAGAAACTAAAACAAATCTTTGATACATATACGATATCAAATATTTACATATGCAAGAAAACTATCTACGATAATACAATAAGATATAAAAAAAAAAGCTCTCAAAACATCATCAAATGGCCAACCTCAAGCAGCTACTGGCGTTCCGACTGAACACTGCAATCTCCTGGGAAAAATGGTTTTAAAAAAAAATAGGGTGAGTATAAACTCAGTGAGTGGGATAGAGTCATTAAAATAGATAAAAATTTGCATAAGATAAAATAATACATCATAACAAGTAATTAACTAAAATTTCTGCTTTACTAGCATTGATTAGAAAACTGCTTCTAAAAGATACAAAAACGAGCTAATCTTTAAATAATCCATATGCCTTTCACAAAAATTAAATTTTTGATATAAAAATATTCTAAGGCATTTCCACTTGTATTCAAAATTCAATTTGATAACCGTATTAAGGTTCTAAATCCCATAAAACTCATTTCGCATTTTAAATTTCTAAATCATTACAGTTTTACTAATCAAGTACCCAAACTAATCTGACTGATCATGACCTGGCGGGGCTAGGATCGCTCAGGCTAACATATCTCTATACTGATCCTACGCATGCGCAGAGCTGCCCCCAAAGGGCTAAACATCCAGATCACACGGCCCAAAGCATTTATGTGTGCCTGAATGGGTCCCAAAGACTTTTATACTTTCACTATCTGAATGAATTGGGTACTAGCTTAGTAAAACATAAAAATTCAATTCCTTACTTTTAAATCTCTAAAACATTAAACAATCATTTCCGATAACTGCATAAACAAAATTTGATAAACTATAAAATATGCTTCATACTAGAATAAAGGAATATCTATTTACTAACATAATAAAGTTTTGCTAACAATTATAAATAAATAGAAATTTATAATTTATAGTTCAATTGTTGGTAAAAATAGTATTTTTCCCACTCACTATTCTCGTGGATTAATTTGCGTGGCAACCCCTTCCGCGTTCGAATCCTGGTATGTATTAGGAACTGTAGTCTCACCTAAGGGAAAAGCCAAATAAAATTCTTTAATAGCACAAAACCCCAGTCTTACCAATAACATACTAATTCTCCTAATTAACTCCATTTCCACACTTCGTAAACAGAGTAATTCTGGTTCTCCGATTTTTAATAATTAATTTACTCATCCAAATGGTCTAATATTTTATAAAGGTCTTCTACACATACATACCTAATATCATATCAAATTGCATAGCATTCTGTGTTCATTTGATCCCTCAAATCCTTCATTTTTCCAGATACATAAATTCTGTAAATTCCCTTCCAAATCTGACCTCTCCCTATTCCAAAATACATAATAATTTGTACTAAATTCATAAAATCACTAAACTTTCCAGATTTAAACTAGACATACATACAAACTCATATCCCAAATTTCATAATTTTTGAAGACCTCTAGATACCTTAATTAACTTG
>SNVD02012032.1:0-60230 GCA_013180625.2 Boswellia sacra
AAGTCGCCGGATCAGAATCCACTGTCGGACCCCGCCGAGGTCGAGATTCCTAATCCAGTCAACAGGCCGAGCGTCGCAATTCTCACCCGGATAATCATATCTATTTTTTGTGCCTTTGTAGGTATCATATTCACCTTCCCTGGCCTCAGGTTCGGGCAGCTACACAATTGTCTGCTTGCCGAATCCGATGTCAAGATCATGAACAAGGTCGTGTATAACTTCAACTACTTGGCCCCTCTTGTGCTGGTTCTATTATGGGTACCACCAGTGTCACGCAAACTGTTGAACCAACAAGATGTCCTTGGTATCAGCGACACCAAGTTCGAGGCTCTGAGAGTCCTTGCGCTCATATGTGTCAATCTGACGCGATTTCTACTAGTACGCAACTATACTAAAGTTTTCCTTTTATCGACGCCCAATAGAATTGACAAGATTCGTTTCAGAGGTGGGACCACGACTAGCAAAGAGATTCAATCAGCTGTTGGAGGTATGAACAACTATGTGAATGTTGTAAATATGCAGTACATTTTGCCTACCTTGATATGCTTGTACTCCTCTATCATGTACGCGGCATTCAAGTACAACACTGTTGTGTCACCAGAACAATCGGCCAAAGAGGTATCCACCTCAGACAGTAACCTTTGGTTGTTAACCTCTGGCGTACCGGAAAACATATTCAACCTTGCGACCTGGTGGTTCCATTTTTCCTGGTTCTGCACATCAACAGCCGGAGTTGTGTACCACAAGTACTTCATTCATTAGTCTTTGTCGACATAGATTAGAATAGCCAATAGAGTAAAGTCAAAACTAGACATGGCCTCTAGGAGCGTGTCAACCGGTAACAGATTAGTTTACCTCAATGCGCAAGCACTCATGTACCATGGTAGAGTTTTGGCTAATCTTCAACCTTAGTGTTGCCAACATCGCCTTGCGTAGCCTTACCCCTTTACTTCACACCCCTCACACTTATTGACAGCAGATTCGATGTAAGAGCATTAGCACGCAAGGTCTCAATCCGCGCCCGTCTGCGTGGGCGAGGACCTTTGTCGTGTAGTTTTTACAGCAAGATGATGCACCATCAATCAGCCTTGCAAGATCCTCGCGGAGCAAGTGAGTGAATAAGCTAGTGTACCGACGAGAGTGATTTGATTTAATAACAAGCTTCTGCGTGCTAGAAATCCTTTATACGCTTGGAAGACCAAAACGGGATACTTGTTGCACGTTTGTAGTGATATCCGGTGACGCATGGGAAATCCACACCAACACTGCAATCGGCTAAATGAGGCTCACATGCAAATGGCATCGCTAAAACATTCCCCGGAATCAAATATACCTTTTACCATATTGTTTGCTTGCGTGTGCTGAAGCTCTGGTTTGTGTCCACGTACTAGCACTCGATTGTTGGTCGGCTCTCGCTTGCCGATTTTTAGAATTCATCTGGCAAACAACTGGCGATGCGCGTAACCACTCTAACTCGAGCGTATGAATTAAGCATCAGCAACGTTGCGAACAGACAGATCCTAATTGTTTATAATTACGAGCCTAGATTCTCTGCATTTTGCGTCTGATTGCTAGTCACAGAGCTTACAGGTGAACATCAACGAGGTCAAGCCGCGATTTGAAAATACACCACCAAACACAGACATCATATCTCGGCCTGCAGTCAGTTGTGGCCGAGCTGCGCTATTGATGAGCGATCGTCAATGTTGACGACGACAACTACGACGACTACTACCACTACGACGACCACTAGCACTACGACCAGGACGAGCACCAGCTAATCTAACGTTCTGCCGCTCGCCTCTCCTCATCAGTGGTCGGTATCATTGAGCATCAGAGTCGCCCAGACTATCAGTTGGAGCATCAACATCAAGTGATTGAACCTGTTTTTATACGCAGTCACAGTCGACATCGTCCCTCCTGTGGCAGCCTTAGAAAGGTTTTCAGTATAACTAGCGAGCAACTTTAAGTACAGCAGAGAGTGTCCACGCCTGAGAACAATTGAACCGCAAGTTTGCAACAACAACACTAGATCCAAGAGAACTGCGTCAAGGTGTGATTGTGTGGAAATTGAAAACTCAAAGTGAGATCAGTCCGACAAGTGAAATATGTACGCCTCAATGAGAACGACATCATTAATCTTACTCGGAGCAGTGGTAGCCGCTGCCGCGCTTGGGGTCGTGTGTCTCGCCGCAGCACAGGCCATAAACCAAGTGCCACAGGCTGCGAGCAGTATCCAGGCTCCGGCTCCTGTGACGACCAATGTCAACAACGCCAACACTGCTCCGCGCCCTCAAGAGAAGGCCGTATGGCCGATGGTGGACGTGGACCGAACAGACAACAAGTCCACGGTTGACGTCCATGTGCCCATCTTCTTCGACATGACCAATCACAATGACCCGCAAGGAGGCAAGTCTAGGCTAGACTTGTCGGTGCTGCAGGGGCTTGTCACGGTGAGCAAAGACAAGCAGCGCACCGAGAACGGCACCTTGCAGGGCCCGGTAAAGGTGACCGTGTTCGGGATTCCCGTCTATTCAGGTAAGACTGTCAACCAGCAGCCGAGTGATGGGTCGCAAAGGAACCTCGAGAACAGCGTCGGTCAGGTGCGCTCGGCGCTGACAGATCGCGCCAACACGCTGCAGAATGACGTGGTGGCCAAAGTGCAACAGACACAGGACAAGATAGTTGGCTCTCTGGCCGACATTTTCGGGCGCATAACGACATTCATCCGTCAGACGCCTATATTTTCTGGCCAACAGGAACAACTTCAACCGTAGCAATCGAACGATAAAATCGACTTCGTTGATGCGCACGCGCCGCCTTCCAACAGGTGATGATATGTAACTCAAGAAGAGCATTCAAGCGGGTCAGTTGGCAGCGATGTTACTGTAACAACTGTAACAAATTAAACGAAGAGACTGCCGAAGAAGACCGGCTGATAAGTGAATATATACTAATTTGTCTCAAGTCGTTGTCCGACTTCCCGTCTTAGGCGCGTAACCAATATTTCTGAGTAAGTCTGTGGGGGTCTAGACTGCTCAGGGCTATTAGTGACGGCCGATTGTTGACTTACGTTATCTAATATGTTTATGTCTTTGGTGGATGGCCATGACTAATTAGCAGGTCATAGCTATGTGTGGAATCACTCCTCACACTTCTCGCAAGATCTGCATCATACTCGATACAGAGCCGCCCAGGCCTGCGATCAAACTGGACGCAATTATCAGCGAGTCGATTGTTATCATGGCGATCTTCGCTAAGCCCTCCTTGTGGTCCCAAAACATAGCGAGATGAATGAGCGCCGGTATTGTGAGCGATAGAGCGGCGCCCGAGAATGAGCCAATGAGGTCCATCAGGAGGTTGAGCTTGGGCACGCTCATGGCCAAGGTGAAAGTCATCAGAACGAGCAGGAAGCGACAGTAGTATTCGTACTTGCGCGAGTCCGACACCAGCACCTGGCGTTGCCGTTGCTCCTGCTGCCGCTGGTGCCCCTCTTCTAAGCCACCGCATAGCTGGTCAACTCCCACCAGATACTCCACGGACCGGAAACGACCGTAGGGGTCG
This sequence comes from Boswellia sacra, assembly GCA_013180625.2. Classification (NCBI taxonomy): domain Eukaryota; kingdom Viridiplantae; phylum Streptophyta; class Magnoliopsida; order Sapindales; family Burseraceae; genus Boswellia; species Boswellia sacra. The sequence goes on from SNVD02012032.1 coordinate 3,565, forward strand.
ATTGCCGTTTGGTCGAGTTTGTTCTTCCGGCCCAGTGTGTCGACCAGGTCGTTGACGTTTATGGGAGAACCGATGGTCTTCTCGTTTTGTTGCTTCTTTTCGGCCTCCACACTCACTCCTGTCTGACTTATCACTGATGTCGCCGCGGAGTTAAGCTTGTTTCCGATTGCCACCTTATCGATATTGCACATCACTGAATGATCTAGTGGATCATTCACGTCAACGGACTCACCCAAGAGGTTCTTCTTGGCCCACTTCCAGATCATTTCGTTGGGCACATAGAACTGGAGCGGATAGCTGAGCAATATGGATAGTGTGAACAGGGCGCGTACCCCATCGTAGAGCGGACTCGGGGGCAAATTCAGTGTTATACTGTCGCGCACTTGTTGGCCGTACTTCAGGTAGCTCAGGAGGCCCATGATGAAGTAGAGGATGAGAATGACTATGAAGGAGACATTCACCACTCCACAGGCGCAGCTCATGAGTTTGGGCTTTCGCATGCGCGTATAAATGGGCAACACCACCGAGATCCCCTCAAAGGCGAACATCGTGGATCCAAAGCCGAGCGCCATCTCGTTGGCAGGCCGGAACTTGTCGCGTTTACTCAGATCTAGTGAGCCCAAGTCGCGCACTAGATACTCGATGATGATTGTCAATCCTACGAACTGAATTAAGTTGGCCACCAGCGAGGCCAAGGCTAGTCTCTTGAGTGTGCGTATGAAACTCAACAGCAATGCCACAGGGAATACGGCGGCAAAAACAATTGTCTTAGAGACTATGATTTTGTAAGTGGTGAGAATCTGTGGGTGTTGATCGAGGACAGCGGTTAGTAGTTGGCACGGTTGTCGGTGGATTCAGTTTCAAAACACTTATGATAACTCACCGTGGAGACATTATCGACGACGAACACAATGTAAACACAACAGACGCCCACCTGCGTGACCAGCAAGGCTGAGTCGACTAGTCGGCCGAGCAACTCGGCCAAGCCTCGCGATCGTCTCGGGCCGTGAGCGAGCGCCAGCCGGGCAACATTCGGGTAATCGACATCTAATTTGGTGCCAACTGCTTGCGACTCCACCGCTCGAGTGGTTTTGACAAGCAGGTGCACGCAGTAGCAGGAGATGAGACAGAGCGAGGGTAGCGTTATCAAGGCTCCATAGAGGCCGAGATGCGCGAACGACGAGCCCATGCCGAGCACGCCCGCACCCAGATTGCCCTTGATCATGTGGGTCAGACTCTGTCCATAGCTCGTTCTGTCGGTCATCTCCATTGCGGAGCAGTTTAGTGAGCGATCGACTCGACTTGATACTCTTCCTAAACTTCTCAGACTTGTCCTGATGAGTTGGTGCGCAATCTAAGATGGGATGAAGTTTGTGTTCAAGTGTGTCGGTGTTACGGTGGTGAACTTTGCTAAAAGTGCATATTCACTCTTGGATCTGGTGGGTGCGCCGAGTTACCGGCGTACTCGGTGGGATCTCTATTCAATCAAGCAAGTGCTTGATGTGTGGTGTAATCTCTTGCGAGCTCACGATCGGGCGATCCTGAAGGAGGCTCGCTGCAGGTGGAGCTCTCGTTCAGTTTATTACTTCTGGATAACCACCGAGAGCCGGTCGTCGACAAACTAATCGTGAGCATATATATAGCCGCTTTATAGCGCGAGCACTGGCCAAATCACATCACGCAGCCTGCAACTGGTGTCAGTGAGGCGCGCGCACGCAGCTCGCTCGCCGGCCGCCCTGAGACTCTAGTGTTCACCTGCTTCGCGCGTTCAGGTGATGCCGCCCCCGCAGCCTTCGCCACCACTCGACTCTCTGGCCGAGGTTTTGGCCGGGCGGCGCCAAAAGTCTCGTGGCAAGGCCGAATGAACTCTAGCTAACAATTTCACAGATCTGCCTGATGATCGATCTAAAGTGCTCGGGGAGCTCCGTTTTGTGCAAGAGAATTTCGAGCCCAGCGAGTGAACAATTGCAACGTGGCCCAAGCGAAGCGCCTGTCTGCATACCACCTGAACCGTTGAATCAGCGAGTCTGCGGCCATGTGACAAGCTGCAGCGCATGGGAAGGAATTAATCTGTATATACTCGTGATCGCTAATTATAAAGCCTGAAACAGGGAGAAGGTAGCCTCGCTATGGGCCCTGTTCGCCCATTGCACACACACACAGAGTGCGCAAAGCACAACGCCCGCGACGGTCGCCTATTCAGCGCACATTAGTGCACATTGAGCATGTGAGATTCTGACCAGGTGCGAGCAGGCACGTTCCGACGGCCAAAGTCAGCTCTTGAGCCCATGGCGATGAGCTAGCGGTTTGTTGCCACCAATCGCTACTATTTGCGGATCGACTCCAAACACTTCGCTAGCTATCTCGCGCCCACTGCTCAAGGCTGGCACACAGTGTTGAACGGAACAGTTGAACGGAAAGTGCAAACATGTGAATAAAACATTCGAGTGACCACCACTGAGTTGACCTGTTCAACGGTGACAGATTTTCTACGCGCATCATCGCCCACACTAAGGCTCAACCCTTTATGTGGATCACCTTTGCCTAATAAATTTCCTCTCCCTCTCTCTCTGGTTACACATTACATGACCTCAATGTTGTCGAGCAATCGCTCGCGCACTAGCACCACGCTCTAGATCGAAAGTTTGTTCAGTCGATGGCTAAACATTCGAGCGCAAGTTTCCGCTCGACGCACAGGTGATCATACAATTTCTATGTGTCGACACTAATTGTTGCTCAAGTATAAAGTTCGCTGAAAGAGTTCAAAGTTTCATACTTTTCTGTTAGCTCGATGAAACTGGCGAGCAGAGCTCAATCAGGACAATGCACTCCATGAGATCGAATTGCGCCAGAGAACTGATGCGGCAGATCGCAGCGGTCTTTGTGGTGAAGAGTCTTCTTGAAACGGTCATCTTTAGAGCGTGCTGCCATCGAGATGGACTCGTCCACCATTATAAAAAGATTTGTATAAGGGCCCAGATGATCGCCACTCATAGATGTGGAGAGCCTCTTTGATCAGTGGATGCCGACATTGACACAGGACAATACAAGACAGGAATTGATATTATTCCTAACAGTATTGTTGAGCATCACCGCGCTAGGGTCAAATGTGGCGGGATTGTTCGGATTGTGCTCATCGGTGACGATTCATTGACTAGCTGGTCTATGAGCATAAGGTGAAGGCAGGTTATAGTAGTTGTTGTCGCAGTCATTCAACAGGAAAGTTGGCAGTGGGTTTGACTGTGTGCAGCTTTGGGTGTAAGGCCCACAACTGTTGATAGTGAGTGTTGGTGGCTTTCCAATATTCAGTCATCCTTTCAATGATCACTATGGTGCTCAAAATTGGCCGCCACGGTCTCTGTTGGCTGTATAGTATGCATGTTCTGACAGTAGTTTTTGTGAGAAAATCGTCAATCAGGTAGGGTATGGAATTCAAATTGTTCATCCAGATTCATGTCGGGTTCTTCTTGCGATCTCTTTTGCATTACTCATTCGAAACGGTTTTGCAACTAGGAGGCAGATACTTTTCTAATAAGCTCACTCAAGCTGGATCCAAATCTATACCGCTCTGGTTGAAAGTTTTCTAGCTTGGATCCGACCATCTGTTGCACATAAGGCTCACCTATGGGTGGAGAGACTCTGCGGCAGCGTTCAGCAGGTGCTGACCAGCCGAAAGAACTTTGAGGTGGCGATCTTGCAACACTAATGGGTCATCTGGTTGTGCGAGTCTATTAAGAAGTTCGCACAGGCTAATCTGAATCGTGGGCGGTAGTGCCCTTGTACTCTGGGTTTGAGCCGAGCCACTGGCGGCCTCGCTCAGAGAAGTTTCCGGGGATCGGCACTGGCTTCTGCAGGGGCCGCCCCCCGCGCATGAGGAGCCGTGCTCAATCATTGGTGGGAGCACCTGAGGAGTGCGCGCAGGTCGTGACGAACGTTAGACAAAGGATTGAGCTAATGGATGGCTGGATCGAGTTACAGTACTAATCAGTGGTGACAGAGAGAAAAATTCACCAAAGTTTGCACCAAAGTTTTGTATAAAAGTTCCAGTAAGATGAAGTATCAAGTGGTTTACGTCTCACTGACGCTGGCACTCTGTCTTTGTCCGGCACTTTCAATAAGCCGCTGGGTAAGTGATACACGGTGAGTGCTTGAATCTTGTGTGACGAAACTCCACAGCATGAGAAACTAACCATCAGCTCATCCGTATGCCGTCCTGTAGTTCTCGGCCTCATACAACGATCTCAAATTCACCTTCTACCGTTATGGATACTGCTACAGAGGCTTGGCACCGCTCAGCGCACCCAACCTAACCGAGACCGGCTTCCTGGTGAACCAGATCCGCGCCTTCCTCGACGAGGCCAACTATGACAATGAACAGCTCGCCAACGTGTCGGCTCTCATGGACAACATCTGTCGGCCAAACATCGACACCAGCTACCCCATATCTGTCCATATCGACGTGAACAAATTTAGCAACTCGCATCCCAGCGGCAAACTGAATCGCTGCAACGCCATCGACTCTGCCATGGACTCCATGTACTACGTGTTCAAGCGCGCCGCATTGAACCATTCTGAGCCGCTCGACTTTTCCGTCGTTCGCTTCTATCCCAATGCCACTGATCGCACGGCTACTTACAACTTGACCGACTTGATCAACACGAGCTGGATCAAGTCAGAGACCATACTCGAGCAGGTGTGCGCCATCACAAACGCCACCAAAGAGTATGTGAGAATGCGCTCGAGCAATGCCATCGCTCAGTCGCGCTTCGAGTCGGCTGGGCTGATGAACGCGGTCTCAGAGTACCTCAATCGATTACTCGACCCCTTCCTCGGCATCCAGAAGCGACTCTACTGGGAAAGCTCGAGTCGGCTCAGCCAGCTCACGAATCTTGTGGGCACCGGTCTGGGTAGTGTGCGTGATAGCATCAGCTCGGGTCTCAGTCGGACCCGTGGCCGTCTATCAGGAGCTGTTCGTGGCACAAACTCCACTGCCGCGAGCTCGTCAGTGCGTCAAACTGGTGCTAACTTAAAGAGTAACTCCGGAGCCCTGAACTCGAGCTTAACATCGGAGGCTCCAGTGGTGAGGGTCTGAATCTAGCACAGGTTTGCGCGGCGGCCGACTACAACTTCGGGGTATACAGCTGATGCGCGCGTGCAAAGGTGCGCCAAGACAGGAGGGCCAAGCATTTGCGCAACAATCACGCAATGTGGCTGCTCTCTCACTCTCACTCTCTCTCTCTCTCCGTCTGGAGCAAGACGAGTGTCGGACAGAAAATCTCGACTCGTAGGCACAGACCGTGCAGTCATTTGCACCGCCGTTGCACTGATAGTTCCAGTGAGCCCAGGCCAGGATAGTTGTTTTCTGCAGCTTTTTTCCACTTCACCGCGACTTGCAACCTGCCAGCCGTCACAATCACACAACCTTCGGATAGGCCGCACAAAGACTCTTTGTATGCTACGCCCAACCCCGTGGCTTCCACCAGAAACGACCCCCATTGATCATCGTGTCAAATGCCACTCCGCCGCCAATGCACAGGCAACTGATAGACACCTCGGCGCGCCTTATTGGCAACCTTGTGGGCAGCACACCCAACCCTCGCCTGAGTCGCGACTTCGCTTGTCTCGCCACTCGCCATCGACATCCCCGCCGCCAACTCAATCTTGAGATAAATAAAGCAACATCCACCATCGTGAATAGTTTCAGTGATTACAGTTTGGCCTCTGTCTCGAAGAGGAATTTGGCCTCACAAAAGAGAAGAACTTTGGCCGTCAAAGTTACACCGCTCAAGGACAAGTACAGAATGGAGTGGCCCAAGATAACGTTGTTCGGAGACTCAATAACGCGCCGCTCCACCGACACCGAAAACGGCTGCTGGGGCTCCATGATCGAGTTTAAGGCGAGCTCCTACTTCGATCTCGATCCGCGCGGCTTCGAAGGTTACAACTCCAAGTGGGCGCTCGAGTTGGCTCCCAAGCTCTTCCCCAAGTCGTATCTAGACAAGGTGGAGATTTTCATCCTCTTCTTTGGTCACAACGACTCCTGGGACGCGCGGGTGCCTATGCACGTGCCCGTCGCCGACTATGAGACCAATATACGCGGTATTGTCAAGTACCTTGTGGAGAACGGACTCGAGCGGCGCAAGATCATACTCATAACACCCACCTGGTATCACCACGACGACTTTGTCGAGAGTCTCAAGGAAACTGGCTTCCCTGCTTTCGGCAAAACTCTCGAAGAGGCGGAAAAGTACAGTGATGCCATCAAGCGGGTGGGTCGCGACGAGCAGCTAGATGTAGTTGACTTCTTTAGTGTCTCTAGAAAGTACGAGCCGCTCGATGAGATGTTCTGCGATGGAGTACATTTCTCGCGCCAGGGTGCCAAGTTACTCTTTGATCAGCTGATGCCGGTAATCGAAAAGAAGATTGAGCAAAGCTTCAAGAAGCCCTTAGCGGACCTCTGGCATGTTGTTCCCCTGGATCAACATCCCGAGGTGAAGCCTGTATTCGAGGCGCACAACATCGATCTGGCCAAGTTGCGACAGCAGTGAATTGCAAAACCGAGTATGTTACCCTTGCGCAACAAAACTACACGACTGTCTTCAATGTTATGCTCACGGCTTTTGGAATGATCCGAGGGATATTGAGTATCTACAAATGTATTCCAATTAGCTAACCAATCCAACTAATAAATCTCAAGTGTTTCCCAATGTCGTAGAGATTAGAAAACATATCAGATAAGCAGTTCAATAATGTGAACATCATCATGCCGATCAAGAACAGAGCTCATGTGGGGTAAGAGTAGCACGCAAACACAATGCCCTTGCCCTTGGCTTTGGCCACAAGACGATGGGCGCGCTCTAGGGCGCGTCGTGTGCGCGCGCCTGTGACCACTGCATCAATGTTTTGTTTTCTTCACACACACAAACAATCCTGTGCCCACACTTTTGCTCCACTTTTGCTTGCGCCTCGCCCGCCGCTGCTTCAACACCAGCAGCAGTCGCCGGCGTCCAGCTGTCTTGGTGCGTGTTTTTCTAGTTGACGCTCGTAACTTTATAGCTTTATATGTACTTTATACAAATTTCACTGGACATTAGCACGATCACATAGGACCTCAAGCAACAAGATGACTATGATCATAGGTATCTTCACGTCCGGCGGCGACTCGCAGGGCATGAACGCGGCCGTGAGAGCAGTTATTCGTATGGGGCTCCACTATGGCTGTCGTGTTTACTTCATCAAGGAGGGCTACCAAGGTATGGTCGATGGTGGCGACTACATCGTTGAGGCAAGTTGGGTCTCGGTGTCGCACATCATTCACAAAGGTGGTACCGTCATAGGAAGTGCCCGTTGCGCCGAGTTCCGCGAACGCTCGGGCCGTCTCAAGGCTGCCTATAATCTCATCCAGTACGGTATCACCAATCTAGTTGTCATTGGTGGTGACGGTAGTCTGACTGGTGCCAATTTGTTCCGTACCGAGTGGACTTCGTTGTTGCAAGAGCTTGTCGAGCAGAACAGAATATTGCCCTCCAAATTAGAGGAGTGCAGTCACCTCAATATTGTTGGCCTGGTGGGCTCTATCGACAACGACTTCTGCGGCACTGACATGACCATAGGAACTGACTCGGCCTTGCATAGAATCATCGAGGCAATTGATGCAATTGGAACCACTGCGTCTAGTCATCAGCGTACCTTCATCCTGGAAGTCATGGGCCGTCATTGTGGGTATCTAGCTTTAGTGGGCGCGCTCGCCTCTGAGGCTGACTACGTATTCATTCCAGAGTGGCCACCCGAACAGGACTGGCCAGAGCGATTGTGCAATAAGCTCAAGCAGGAACGAGAACTCGGCAAGCGTCTCAATATTATCATCATTGCCGAGGGTGCCATAGATCACACGGGCAAGGCCATTACTGCTGAACAGGTGCGCGAGATAATAGTTAGCAAATTGAAACAAGACACTCGCATAACTGTGCTGGGTCACGTACAGCGCGGAGGGTCTCCGAGTGCATTTGATCGCATTCTGGGCTGCAGAATGGGAGCTGAGGCTGTGCTGGCTCTAAAGGAGGCCAAGCCAGAGACTGAGGCTTGCGTCATCTCGTTAGATGGCAACCAAGCTGTTCGTGTACCACTGATGCAGTGTGTGGAGCGTACCAAGAAGGTAGCCGCCGCTATGGCCGCCAAAGACTGGAATCATGCTGTCAAGTTGCGGGGGCGTAGTTTTGAACGCAACCTGGCTACCTACAAGCTGCTAACGCGCATCAAGCCACCTCGTATGACTAGCACGGAAAGTGATCACCAGCGCTCGAGCTACCGTCTGGCTGTCATGCACATAGGAGCACCCTGTTGTGGAATGAATGCTGCCATCCGATCTTTCACCAGAAATGTCATATCGCGCGGCGAGGTTGTTCTTGGCATACACGAGGGCATCGACGGGCTCATAGAGGGACAGGTTTCACCCATACCCTGGGTTGAGGTGGCAGGCTGGGTGAACCAGGGCGGTGCCAACCTAGGCACACGTCGAACACTGCCAAACGATGGAAACAACATGGAGCTTTCAGTGGACAAAATCCGCGAGTACAAGATTCAGGGCTTACTGATTGTAGGCGGTTTTGAGGCGTTCCAGGCGGGATTGCAGTTCGCCGAAGCCCGTGATAAGTACAAAGAGCTGAGGATCCCCATATGCGTCATACCTGCCACAATCAGTAATAATGTGCCAGGCACAGACTTCTCCATCGGTGCCGACACTGCTCTCAATGAGATCACTGAAATATGCGACCGCATAAGACAGTCCGCTCAGGGCACCAAAAGACGTGTGTTCGTTATCGAGACTATGGGCGGTTACTGCGGCTACCTGGCTACTTTGGCCGGTCTAGCCGGGGGCGCGGACGCGGCCTACATTTGGGAGGAGCCCTTCGGCATCAAGGAGCTGATGGAGGATGTGTTTCATATGCAGGCCAAGATGGCTGAGGGAGTTCAGCGCGGTTTAATTTTGCGTAATGAGAATGCCAATGTCAACTACACTACAGATTTCATACATCGTCTCTACAGCGAGGAGGGCCGCAACATTTTCACCAGCCGCATGAACAAGCTAGGCCACATGCAACAGGGCGGCTCTCCCTCGCCTTATGATAGGAATTTTAGCACCAAGTTGGCCGCGAAGGCTGCAGACTGGCTCATCGAACAACTGACCGCCCCCCACTGCTCACGACGGAACCATTTCCTGCGATAGACAAGCCGACACGGCCGTCCTTCTAGGTCTGGTTCGACGTCAGTACCGACTTACGGCTCTAGCCACATTGAAGGAGCAAACCGACTTCAAGCACCGCGTCCCTAAAGACCAATGGTGGTTGAAACTGCGGTCACTCTTGAGAGTGCTAGCGAAACATGACTCATCTTACCAGCGCGAGTATATCATCGAAGATTCTTGCATCTTCGAGAACGTGGCCGCCTAGTTGGCAAATCAAAGAAGGAGGAACGGAAGATCTTAATTCCGTGGCTCAACGCCAATTCATAGGCGTCTCGTAACGCGTCGCTTGACTGTTATCAGTATCTCGAAAACAATATAGTTATGCTTCTATTCATCAGCATCAGGATATCTTTAGACCCCTAAATCAAATTTAGATTTACACACACGCAAAGAATATACTAGCTGGAGTATCTAGCGTATGGATTCACCTGTTTAGCTCTGCAGCTACACAGCATTTGTTACCGGAGAAAACCCAACTTTCTGTTAAGATAAAGCATTTGATATAATGGAATCAAATGAGAGCGAACAATCGTACAGCGAAATAAAGTCGAGCATCGACGCAAATTCGACAATTCTCGGTTCAGTTCGCGAACTGAGATATGTGAGGCACATTGTTGAAGGTGGTCGGGGTGTGCAACTAAAGCCCTTAAGCTGGCGCGCAGCACGACCCCTTCAACTGGTATGAGTTCGAGCGAGTGTGTGACCAAGAGATTTGCTGGGGCAATCTGCAGTTTGGATGGTCTCATGAGACGACGGGAGTAACATGGGAGTAATGCGAGCTGTTGGTGTGTCTGCTCGCCAAACGAGTTCTCTTCGCATCAGACTTTCCTACGTCTGATTGTGGATTTATTGGTTGGAAAACTGACTGATTTGAGGCTTGAGCGATATGGACCTCGGCGGGCAGGTTGGTTAGCACCGGACTGATTGCGCATTGTCTTCCCACCGCCGCTTGACTTGAGTCACCATGAGGGCAACGAGCCGGCTAGTCCAATCCGCAGGTATCAGCCTCCCTTGCGCGCGCAGCCAGGTGCAGTCACACACTTTCGCGGAGCTAACATCTCAACTTAGGCCTGAAGGTGGGCCTTTGAAAAGATTTCGTAGCTGGCGAGCGAGTTCAACGAACGTTTGTCTACTCGATGAATGACTTCAGGATTGGAAAATATCCTCCGACTCGAAGCTCAGTCACCTCATCAACCGACTCGAGCTGGACGGACACGGACACGATCCGAGCCACGCTGGCGAACACATTCACATGCAGTTGTCGTCCACCCGCTCACTCAGTTAGCCAGTCACTCGCGCACACACAGACACTCTTGACTTTTGACCATCTTGAGGTCTCGCGGCGATGGCGTCACTCAAGTGGTCGTTCTTCGAGCAATTGTTCGCCAGACTTTTACCTCACACATACTTTCTCGAGGAGGTCTCAATCCTAGAGCGAACCGTCGACGGATTTATTTGAGAGCGCGTGTCGCCACACAGACACACACAGACACACACTCACACACACACTCACACACGCACACAGTCTTGTTAGAGAGAGCTGACACCATCATAGGGCTCAACAGTGGACAACAGACTTGCGGCCGCTCGAGTCAAGAGATCGGAGCAAAGTTGTGTTCGTCTTTGCGCCACTTTCCGTCAAGTCAATAAAACCCTGGCGTGCAACTCGTTGTCGAAGTTCAGATCACAATCTGCCTCTCGATTGTTAACTCGCGCTCAATTCGACACAAATTGCAATCCGGTAAAAGTGATGAGGGGCTGATTTGGAGTATCTGAGGGAGCACCCACGGCTGTTCAGTTCGCTAGTCTGCACACCACCGCTTCTGTGTGGAGGCGCGACAAAAGAATTCACATGAGAAAATCAAAATTCAAACCAATCCAGAGCGCGCGATGTTGGTCGCAGCAGGCGTGCAAGTTTGCTGAGTGGCAAGTCCAATTACGAAGCCAGCGGAGAGCAATCTGCATAACAGGTGCACACTTTGATCGCCCGCGCTCAAGATCAATGCGCGATGCTGAGTTCGTGCAGCGGTGGTCGTTCGCAGGCAGGCGACAAGCATATGTCAGGTAAGCGCGCCAACGGCAGGCGTCAGCACTCAAGCAGAGCGGATCTGCTGGCCACCACTAGTTCAAGTGATCATCTGGACTGTGCTGGCGGCAGCAGCTCGAGCGAGCAATCGTGCCGTAGTTTGATCAACTCTGCTGCCGGATATCACAATCATCATCATCACCAACATCAGCAGCACAAGCAGCACCACCACCGGCAACCAGAGCAACAGCAGCCGCAGCCTGATTTTTATATGGACACTGGGAAGCAAGACGAGTTTGTCTATAACGCTGACCTGAACAATAACCTTCGAGGGCCCCAACAAAATCTTGGAGGCACACAGGGCTTTATCGCGGACGATAACACAAACTTTCAGCTCAACAACGGACGCGGTCCTGTCCCCAAACAACCCAACGACACCAACTATCTGCAATGCACGAATGAGTCATTGGATGCTAACAATCTAGCCGGCGGACTCAAGCAGCATTTTCAGGCAGGCCCCCCGACTAATAACCGCCAACTCATTCACCAGGTGAGGACGCCGGTCTCATCATCGTCTTCGTCTACAGCTGCGCTGGGGGTGTCAGCGGCTGCGGGCGGTCTTGCGCAACAAGACCAGCGCCGGATATCCTATCAGCCCATTCACATGCAGCTACAACAAATATACGGCAACAAACTTCAAGAGTTCGCGAGGAAGCAACTGGACTATCAGCGCGCTACCCAATACCAACAGTCGCAAACGGAGGCCTCTTTAATGGCTCCACAAGCCATGCCCATGTCACAACATCGCAAGCAAAAAGTTGCCCCAAAAAGAGATCTACATCCGCCTCTCAATGCCGGACTACAGTCTGGCGGAGTCGCCGACTTGATTCCGAGAGATAATATGCAGCGTCTAGTTAATGTGCAGCACCAAAGAGCTGGTGCACTCGATGATAGACAGGAGCTTCACCAACTGCAGTCCCATCATGACCGTCAACAATATCACCAAAACATCGACCAACATCATCAACTCCGCATGAACAGCCACCAGTTACTTCAACAGCACAAACAACATCAACATCCGCAACAGGTCCACTATTTGACATACGAACAGGCCTACAACTCCATAAGCTCAGATATTGGGCCCACCCTCAACAGAGGGATCTCGCATCCGCCCAGTCATGAGCTGCCTCAGCATTTGCACATCCCACACCAAGCTGGGGACATTTGTGCAATACCCGAGGAAGATTGCAACTCGAACAGTGATCACAACCCGTCGGACATTAAGAGAGAGGGCGAAAACACCGACGGCACAGAGGAAGAACAACCGATTGAGCCAGCGCAGTCTAACCTCACTAAAGAGCAATCATTCATCGAGAGGAACTCGGTTCTAGATAACAGGAAACGTCATCTGGAGAGTCTACACTATGCAACAGCTACCGCAGCTGCCCTCTTGAATGTGACCGCAAGTGCCGCGGCTGCTTTTGCCGTATCCGAAAGTGAGCTGAACAAAGAGGCTACACGCATGAAGCAGCAGTTGCTGGCAAAGAGGCAGCTACCACCTTTAGTTGGCCGGCGGCCCACGCAGATCTACTCGGAAACCTATCAAGATATTGACCCCGCCCAGCCCACCTACAACAAGCAGAATCTGCGTCACGCTGACTCCATGTATCAGCACCATGGAGACTATGCACCAGTGGTGTCACACCCAAAGCGTAGCGACCCAGGGAGGACACGTATACAAACGTCCAGAATGCCAGTCAACATTGGTACAGAGGATACTGTTAGGGAGTGCTATGCGCGAATGGGATTGAACCCTGTGCAGATGCAAAAACTACAACTGAATCGCCAGCTCCTTCAACAATGTGCGATCTCTCAGTCCCGCCAGGCTGACTTGCTGAAACAACATAAACTCATTCAACACCAAAAGCAATTAACTCGCGACCCACGCCCAACGAAGGTTCCTTTGGTGCCCCTGAATGGATCAGGTCTCAGCAGGCAGCTTAAGCAGTCGGCAAATTCACTGGCACTAACCAGTCATATTGGTGGACTTCCTGTTTTCTCCTTGGCACCTCAGAAAGACAAGTCGTCTTTAGAGATGGACCTTCTGGCAAGACTCGCGCGTCTACGACAGAGGCAACATGAACAACAACTCCAACAGCAGGCTGGAAATCGACAGCTCCTGAAGCTTGCAACAGCCGCTGAAGCCATGACACGTGTGGATCCTCGCCTAATAGTTGCGCAAAGTATGTACAATGCGGCAATCGGGTGTCGTAGCCCGCTTGGTGCTCGATTGCCAAGTGGAAGCAAGCATCATATGACATACGGCTTGCTGGTAGCTCAGCAAACTGATAAGAAGGGGAATCAACAAATCTATGCGGTTAAACATCCAGAATTGCCGACCGTTCCTATGGAACAGAAAGAGCTTCAGGTTGTTCCTGGACCATTAGCCACGACCGTCACAGGAGACTCTCGCGAGCACTCAAACCTGCCGCTTTTAATCGACAGAAGACTGAGGCCGACAAGTTTTGTGGAAAAGATATGCCAGATCGACTTGACACTCTTCTGGTGGTCCCTACTGACCATTTGTGTCATCTTGATAGCCACCGTTGTGACGATCTCTCGTTACTTGTTTTAGACTAAGAGTATCGATATTTCCCGTTGATACATGTTCTGTTTCTCAAATGTTATTGAAAATTATCAATCACAAACTGTGTTGTTGTCGTCACACCTAGTTGCCCCACCTCGGTCGCATGACCTTTGTGCCATTTAGAATTTCTCACCCATGCTTCACTTTTTGATGTATATCTTTTTTGCTCCCTTACCTACCATGACTTAACTTACAAGTTACTGTTGAGAGCCAGGTTGATCAGATTCCATGGTTTTTGCAAATAGCGTGCAGGAAGGGGCGCGCAATGAACAGAATCGTAGTCGATCAAATGCTTAGATGCGAGGTACAAGACCAGTTGATCACGTGTTGGTTCGTCCAGGCTAGGTCCTATAGTTACTGGATAAGATACTGAATTTAACCGGAAGTAAGCCATCAGTAAACTCAAACACTTGTTTTCATTCACTGAATACTTTCTTAATACTTCGATTTGATTTCGTTCATTTCCCGCCAAGTATTGTTTGATGAGACGAACACATCGGTCGCTAGACATGAGTTCAGGGAATCTTTGCGTCAGCAAATCAATAAGCAAGTAGTTGCCACGATTATGCGGCGGAGAGTTGTATGGATCCGTCGAGATCACCTCATCTTGCGATCGGCGTATGAGTAACACTGGTCCTGAGTAATGTTCCATATGACGCGAGTTATTCAAATCAAAGTGTTGTTTCACGGCAAGCTCGATGAATGGATACATTATTCCTGGAAAAATATTTCTCGCCAGCGGAAGTATGTGATCAAAGCTTGCGTCTATAACCAAACCATGTATGTTTGGATGACGCATGCCCGCCCAGGTTGCTGTGAAACCACCGATGGACCAACCATATATGATAATTTGACTTGGTGAAAATTGAAGCTTGTCCATGGCAAACTTGACCACTATGTCGATGGCCGCAACTTCTTGGTCCGGATATGGTACACCCGTAGACCCCCCAAACCCAGGATGGTTCCAGCCTAGTACTGAGTATCCAGCTTCAAGAGGTGTCATTGTGGCGCCCATCTCGTAGAAACCACCATTGCCCTCACACCCTATCACAAGATAGTCGCCATTAGGCGTAGAGCCACGGCGATCAATGAACATAGAGTCGATGAAATTTCCATCAACAGTTTGGAGCTTGTATCTGACACCATTATGCTCTTCAACCAGTTTTGAACGACCAGCCACTATGGCGGGTCCCATGACTGCTTGCAGAAAACTTAGGGAGCCTGGGTATATAAGTCGCCGGCCAACAGTTCTCATCACAAGAGATAAGAGGAGGTCAAGAGGTAGTCTGAATGGAACACAATCGAGTATGAGCTGATTTCTACGAATAGGAGATTCGGGGAATGATTTGTGGTACGGCGCAGCGGGACGCAAGTCTCGAGCATCAGACCATCTAAAATCCACTGGATATGCACTGAAGTCTGCATCGAAGTGTACCAGGATGCGCTTATTTGACGGAGTCAGGGACTCGTGAGCTTTCTTGAGTACTTCCAAAAATTGGACATATTCTTCATTCGAGTAACGTGCATAGCCACGAACACAAAAAGATCCGAGTAGAATGCTGAAAGCAGTGGCGAGTAGTCTTATTATAGCGCTTTGGTCGAGTGAATCTATCAAAGATCCTGGGACATTACGCTTATAGACCAGATATGTGAATACTACTGGAGACAAGTAAGCTCCTAGATATGTCACGGTCTTGGAGACTCGTATGAAGAAATCTGAGGCTTGTTCGAGAGAACTCGGTCTATACTTATGACTTCTGGCGAGTACTGCTGGAGTCTTGGTTGATATGGTGTGACCTGTTAGCTTGTAAAACGAGTTTAGCCTCGGACCAAACATACAATCTATGAGTGTCTGGAGTTTAGTCATCGTGGTGTTTTTCAAATCAGCTTCGCAGAGAGAGAGAGAGAGAGTATATACCAAGACAGTGGATAATAGGCGTCTACTAACAAGAGTTGGTGATAAGTGGTAAGTGTTTCCCGGCTTCCTTCTGTGATCAAAACTGGATGTCAATGTTTATAGACAGAATTAGTACTAAAGATGGCATCTGTTATCGATTGAAATAAATCTCTATTTATGGGGTTGGTGGAGAAGTCTGATGTGCTAATGGTTACAGAATCGTAGTAAATTTAAGGCTAAATTGGTCAACAACATGGATTGATCAGGATAGTTCGGGAAACCTCCTGATGCAACGCAAAGTTAGAACTGGCCCCGCATTCGTTTAAGGGAAAGTAAACAACGTGCACGAGACATGACCACAACAGAAGAGGAAGAGAATCACGATGCCAGAGAATCAGCGAATGTAATTTCCATTTGCGGACTGTTGAGCCCGCTGCTTTTCACCAAATAATGCGCACAGTGATCTGCGAATCTTGAATGTGCCATGCAAGTAACTCCGACGCAAAAAATTTTGGGGTCCCCTCAGACCGTCTCTCAATCACAGATTTTGATGACGATGCGGATCTCTCAATCAAATAACGAGCTCCGACGAACAAGAATGACACAGAATCACACATTAAGTTACGAGGTTGGCATCACACCAGCGTTATGCAAAGAATTGCATAACAGATACAGATATTCATTCAGTATTCATATCAACTCTGTATCTCATTCTTCGGAGGAGGCTTGAGTGAGAATCTTTTTTTCTCTTCATGTTCACCCTTGGTATGTCGCATGATGTAAGCTTCATCTGAGATGTCCTCGATCTCTTCTTCCTCGTGTACACTATTATTATCATTAACACATGTACCATTCTCCCACACTCGCCACGATGGTGTCATGATTTCTTTGTACTCTAGTATCTCCACCCTGGTCGTGGCTGCAACACTGAATGGTATAACAATATTATCAATATCGTAGGCACTTTGTTCGCTTCTCCGTCTTCGCGTGACACCGCGAGCCGTCGTATTGGAGAAGTGATTGGGACGGTATGGATTGGAAGAATCCGAATGTAGGGAGCTCTCATTCATAGAAGAAGCACTCCTGATTCTCTTATTGCGTTTCGTGGAGTTGCTATAATTTGTGCTACTGTTGTTGTGAGCATGATTATTGGCACCAAACCAATTGTTAGAATCGTAATTGTTTGGATTGTTCGAGTGCTTCCTGTATTTCCTTTTGAGCTTATTTGATGCAATCATTGTTTGTGATGGATTCTTCATGTGGCCGCTCTGTGCGTGATTGCCTGCCCTGTTTGACATACCTTGGTAATATTTGCCCTTCTTGTTGGCAAGCTTGGCATTCTTCTTATCTTCATTGGCTGAGCTGATGGCTGCTAAAGCAGCTGCCGTTGACCCTTTCTTCCTGCCTGGCTTACCCTTGACTGGTTTCCTATTGACGGTTTCCTGCTTGAGCAGGTATGATATTTGAGATCCTAGTGTTATATCGTCTGGAAAAGAGAGCACCGGATGGCAGCCTGGGTCGATCAAACTGGCTCGCTCTAATAGAGGTACATTCTCGCCTTCCAATTGCTTCAGATAGTTATAGCGCCCTTTGCAAGAGAGACATGGAGCAACTGTTTGGGGTAGTGAGCTACAAACGCAAGGAACATTTGAGAATTTCACAGAACTTCTGCTAGACTCAGATAATATTTGAGTTGATTTAATTAAGCTCCTATTCCGGAAATCTCTGCTTAATGGTATAGTTCTAGAACAGGCGCTTTCTGGGAGTATTGGAGGCATTGGAGGTACTTTACGTGATCTTGCTTGCATGAAAGCTTCATTCTGACCTCGAACTCTGAACTCTAGATCAGCGATCTGCGCCTGCAGCCAGGTCCATTTAGACGCGAGTCGACTTCGCTCACGGGCCCATTTCCATATTGATTTCCTCTTTAAATCTGCCATATGAGCTAGATTGCCATTGATTGCATGTAAGTGTGAACTAGATGTAGGTGCATCTGAGCTTTGTAAGTGGCTAGTTCTTCTTGATTGGCCTGCCGAAGCACTGGTGTAGGCATGTGGTGATTTGTAAGGGGGTATTACCTTCTTAGGTGGGATATCTTCTTGACTAAAGCCTTCTAGTTCATCATAGCTATCATTGCTAGACGTGCTCTCGGTGGCATCCGAGTCTAAACTCTCTAGGTGTTTGAGATTGGCTAGAAAGAAACCAATAGCTTTCTCATCACTAGCGGGTGGTGCTGTTGTATTTGAGTGTGAAGTGGAGGCAAAAGAGATGTTGGTATGATTCCTAGTTGTTATATCGCTACTTGTGGCATCATTGGCATGAGTGACGAAGGGATGAGATGATGAGGTTGTTGTTGATGTCGGCGTTGTTGTTACTGGTGTTGTTATTGTTGATGTTGTTGTTGTTGTTGTTGTTGATGATGCCACAGAAGTTGGTGTTTCTGATGTTGTTGGTGTTGCAAATGTTGTCGTTGCTAGTTGTGTGGCTGTTACAATGGAGTTGGTGTCGGCGTGGGCGTTGGCAGCCAATTGAGGCTTGTGGACTGAGTGGGGGTACTGGTGATCTAGCCATAGTTTGACTTGCTGATCAATGTGACGGCAACACTCTTGCGCCCGCAGCTCTCTAAGCCGTTTCAATAGGTTGTCCATGCTGCTGTCCATACTGTCACCAGTTTCACTGATAGACCTCATGTTCTAATATACAATAAAAAATGTTTGAAGCGTTTATGCCAACAAGATTAAGTTAGAAATCGGTCTGAATGGTATGTTGACCGCGCGCTTCGTCGAGTTTTTGACGGGTAACGTCTTTGCGCTTGATAACGTGTGGAAATATATCACCCCACCCCGAGAATAGTGCGCTCCGCGCGCACAAGGCGGCGCATTGGTGGGGTGGTGGTCCTAAATCGGGTGACGGAAGTGCGCTGCGCAAGCGCGGGCATTCAGCCCCCACAGAGCCGCGGTTGGAAGGCAGCAAAATGTTGTGCCTGCCCCACAACTGCTGCTGATGTTTCGTTGCTTTTCCCTCTTCGCCAGACGCCCTCATAATGGCTTTGTCGGTGTGCATACCCCCAGTCGCCACAGAAACACAATCCGCGCGCGCGTGCGCCCGCTACACAAGACTGCGCGCCAATAGAGTCTGCGAGCGCGCCCTTTCTGGCTTTCTGGCGGATCAGAGGGCAGGCTATTTCACGGGGTCCTCAGTTTGTGGTGAATCACGCAACAGCGGATCGGGCGTCACACCCACCTTCTGGACGCGGACCCGGCTCACGACAGGTGTGAAAAGGCTGTGATGAACCCGATCCAAATCAGTATCTGTCACGCCCCAGTACCTTCAATAGCTGTTGATGAGTATAGACCCAGGATGCGTCACTCACACCGCCCGGATGTAACACGTGACTCCTTTAGTTCTCTATGCATTCCCCAGGCTCTTGTAAGGAGATCATTGCGCTGGAAATAGAGCAACTAGTGCATCATTGGATGAGCTCAAAGCTCCATGAGCCTAAGTTCTCTCTTTGATTGTGACTAAACAAGCTAGCGAGCATGACGTGCGCCTATGGCTTCTAAACAGATAAACTAGCCATAGAACAATTATTGACGTCCAGATCTGTATCTAACTAAACCTATCCTATGCTTGATTACTATGAAGAGACCTGTGAATTTTCTCACTGTGACGGCTAATAGATTCTTGATCTGGTGAACTAGGATACGTTCAGCATCCAATCATTTTGATGGCGAATGTGATGATATTTAAACAAATATGACTTAGATTTTCTCTCCTACAGTATGACGATGTTGATGTGGGTTAATATACTCTGAGCTTGGACTAACATTCGATAATTGACTAGAATCACTGTTGAATTCTGAGTATGCAAAGCTCTGACGTGTCTTGAATAGTCTAGCTATTCCTCGAATAGTGCTTTCCGATGGCATATCGTAGTATCAAATACAATACCTGTCATTGAGTTAGATTGACTCAAGTGTGCTGAGAATATTTCATCATGTAGAACCGATCTATTCAAACATCAGGATTCCGTTCTAGGTATCGTGAGCTCTTGATTAAATAGTCTGCCGACACTTAGGCGTTCTCGCTGTGCGCGGCTCGTGGTCAGCCACAACGCTTGTTGTTTTAGACACACAGATTTACTCTGCGCGGCGTCTCACTAGCTTTCACTATTGTTGGAATTGGATTATCTACGAATGAAATCTTATGTGGACGAAGTGTAGGATCAGAGCAGAGAGAACATTTTTATGGTTATAATTCAGTAAGTCAACCTCACAATCAAAATGTCCAAAGATACCCAGGTTATCGACTCCATCCTTAGGGAGATGTCGGTTACCGACTTCGAGCCGCGCGTCATACATCAATTGATGGAATTTTCGAATCGTTATGTCACAAGTGTCATTCAGGAGGCTCAAGTTTTTTCAATGTATGCTAAGAAAGATAGCATCGATTTGGGAGATGTGCAACTAGCTGTGAATATGATAACTGACAAGACCGTAACCAGCCCACCGCCGAGAGAGCTACTCTTGGAAGTAGCACGTGAGAAGAACAACCAACCTTTACCATCGATCAAATCTCACAATAGTCTGAGGATACCTTTCGACAAATACACCTTGGTTGGAACAAACTTCAAGCTGAAGTCAGAGGAAAAAGATGCTGAAAATGGTGAAGAGTGATTGAATGTTCTTGGAATACATGCATTAGTTGATGGTACGAATATTTTCCTCGAGTCATTTTATTTCATCAATACTCATCCTATCACTGTCGTTGGATTCAACACTTGAGCTGACGGAAGCGCTATTTAGAGTAGGATATAACCGCGAGATCTCGTAATGTAATACAAACGTAATTGATTGAGCTAGGTTAGATACTTGATCACTGTCACTCACTATGTCGCCTTTGTATAGTAGATTTATCCTGTCGTTGGCCTCCAGTTGATACTTTATGGCAAGTAACTTTCTAATTTGGCAAACCCTTATATTGAACGGGCATTTTAAGTAGATTGTGTTCTGCTTAGATAACTCTGGATTGTCTGTTTTAGGTGGATCAATCGAGAAGTTTTCCTTCTTTTGTTGGACTAGTGCGACATAAATGAATTTCTTCTTGAGTAGTTGTTTCGTGACCGGGTCCACACTTTTCTGACCCTCGACCTCAATCTTACGATTCATTTCTGAGATATAAAGTTGAGGAACTAATTTATAAACTATATCCTGTTTGTTACGATCATGCAATATATAATCTAAGGGGCGGCGTTCATGAATGACAGTGTTGCATTTGGGGCATTCATTGTTATTGTTTTTGATATGTTTCACGATACAGCTTTTACAGAATGTATGAAGACATTCGTTGACAGTTGTTGCATCAATCAGATATCCATGACACACAGGGCAGCTTATAAATTCGGTTAGATCGGATAGTTTGATGGAATGTTCCATAGCGACTGGGTTCCGGATTTCGGTGCCCTCTATCCAGTGTGTGCGCTCGCTGCGATGCCTGGTTAGCGGATGTGAATTTTATTTAAGAAACCTATTAGTGGGTCATGTGTCAGCTAATGTTATGGACCTCGTAAGGAGGCGATGTCAGTTAGTTACAATCTACGAGTGTTGCAGGTTGGGAGGAACTTGAGGGATAGGAAGAGGAGAGGATCGGGAACCTAATTGGATGAGACCCATCTCCTTTGTTTTGTTGTGCGGCACAAGTTGTGCCAACTTTTCCAGCGGCCGGCACGCGCGCTTATCCATTTGGAATCTGACAACTGCGAAATTTTCTCTCTGCCAACAGGAGGAATTTCAAATGTTGCGCTCGTTATTGCTGGCTATGCTGCAGCCATTTGACCGGCTCAATGATCCAGCTAGTAGTCAGAAACGCGTTCACTAAGCAATCTGTCCAACAATGCCAAGCCTCTCCCGATGGCTTGAGTTACCACAAACTTCTACCTGTCATCGCCAGCTGTTTAATAAATACTGAATGACAGTCCCTAACTGACCTGTTTGTCTATTTCTTGTAGACTTATTATTCAATCATATATATTAGATTGAGCGACACACTAGTTCGGGCTATACAATCTCATCCACTTTTAGCATCGATCTGCCTTCTGGTGACACAAATGACATCATGAGCACAAACAAACAGATACTAGTGAAGTTCGAAACCAAGTCATCACGTGTCAAGGGTCTAGCTTTCCATCCAAAGCGTAAGTGGGTGCTCGCATCGCTACACAATGGTATGATTCAACTGTGGGACTACAGCGAGAAGACACTGATAGACAAGTTCGATGAACATAAGGGTCCCGTGCGAGGACTTGACTTTCATCGCCATCAGCCGCTGTTTGTTTCAGGTGGAGATGATACAAAGATCAAGCTTTGGAACTACAAATCTAGGCGATGTATATTCACTCTGGATGCTCACGAAGACTATATTAGAACAACCTTTTTTCATCATGAACACCCATGGATCATATCAGCCTCCGATGACCAATCGATCCGTATATGGAACTGGCAGTCGCGCAATCGAATCTCTTTCCTAACTGGTCACACCCACTATGTCATGTGTGCTCAATTCCATCCTGCAAATGAACTCATCCTTTCCGCCTCGATCGATCAAACTCTGCGCTTATGGGATATCAATCCACTAAAGAGTAGTTCTGCTTCAATGTCTTCGAAGGACGAAGTAACTGGCTTGTCCGAGATACTGCTCACTAAATCAGACTACAACTATGAGTCGAAAGATGCCCATCTGTCTGAGGTCAATTGGTGTGCTTTCCACCCTAGCAAGAATATCTGCTTATCTGCTGCAGATGACAACACCATCAAAATATGGGAAATTGACTCTCGCCTTAATCTTCGTGAGCTATATACGATAAGGGGCCACTATAACAATGTGAACTGCGCCGTCTTCCATCCTCGAGAAAATTTGCTGCTCTCAGCATCTGAAGACAGGTCTATCAGAGTGTGGGATATGGAGAAGAGACATGCTGTAATCTCATATCGCAAAGAGCATGATAGATTCTGGATTCTTGCAGCACATCCCGAAGACAACTTGTTCGCTGCTGGTCATGATACTGGTTTTATTGTCTTCAAGCTGAAACGCGAACGACCTGAGAAAGCACAGATCGAAAAGTTTGGAGCCAGTAGATTTGATGCAAAGTATGTCGTAACTAGTGGCAATAAGAAGTTTCAAGCCTATTTAGGTCCCAACTGGATCAAGATATGCGATGGTCAACTGAATGTACTGGCAACTGTCACGGAGCAGCGTAAGATCAAGTCAGCTATATGGGACCCAAGTGGTGTACTCGTATATAACACACCAGTTCATGTCAAGTATGCGTTGCCAGACGGTCATTGTACAACGATTGTGTCTGTCAAGGAAACTCTCTACATAACCGGGATCAAAGATAGCAAGATACAGTGTCTCAACAGGAAGGGTGTTGTGAAACAAATCCCCGTTGATGCACGTGAATTTAGTTTCAAACAGGCTGTTATCAAAAACGATAGAGCTGGAATTTTGAATTCACTTAGGCAACTTGGGTCTTTAACTCGCGCCGAAATATCATTCTTGGTTAAGAAAGGTTATCCCGGACTAGCCCTCAAATTTGTCAAGGACGCTAACACGAGATTTCCTCTCGCTATACAGGCATTTGATATCGACGATGCACTAGAGTCTGCAATCAAGATTGATAAGAAACTGTGTTGGGAACAACTTGCCGATGCAGCAATGCAAGTAGGCCATGTTAGAGCAGCAGAGAGGGCATACAGAGAGCTCAAGTCTCCATACAGATTGGCTATGTTATACCTGGCTAATGGTCAGAGAGATAGGATGTTTGAGGCTCGCTCATTAGCTAAGGAATTAGGCGACACCTCCACTGAGTTTGTTATTTCATTACTCCTGAAAGACTTCGAGGGTTGTGTGCAGATTATTCGTAGATTTTACCCAAATTTGGCTTATGCATGCGCCGTCAACCACGGACTCTACGAACTGGCAATCGAGATAAGCGCTGAACTGACAGAGGAGCAACTAATGTTACTACCCTCTTTAGAGGATGCACATGAGAACACATCATGGATGCAATCAACTATTCCAAACATTGGCAATGCGAGTTTTGATAACTGGCCACTGCTCGATAATGACGATGATAACTTTGAAGCTGTTTTGGCAGACGATGAGGCCGAGGAGGAGGTGCTCGAAGATGCCGGAGAGTGGGGTGATGAAGAGTTCAAGCCCTCGCCAGAACACCAATTAGAAGATGAAAACGAAGACTCAGAAAAACAGAGCGGTGGTTGGAGTGATGACGAACAACTAGAAGATCTGCTAGATGATGACGATGTCGATGACATTCAAGCTCAAGAGGAACAAGTCAAGAAACCTCAAGAGAAGGCTCAGTTCTCTCCACCAAATGTCGGGCAAAGTGTCACTTGCGCTTGGAGTCGCACTTCTGATCTTGCTCTCTATCATGTTCTATCAGGATCTTACAAGTCTGCATTCCGGTTGCTCGAGAAGCAGATAGGAGCATGTGACCCTGAACCACTTCTCGACATATTCCGCGATCTATTTTTCCGCTCCAGAGCTGCCTATCAAGGTTCTAGCCTACATCCTACTTTTTTCATCAATCCAGTAATGTCCGCATCATCTTCGAAAAATCCACTGCCGTCCGGTGGTTATAGAATTGAAGATCTAGACAAGCGTCTTAATGACAGTTACAGATTGTTTACGACTGGCAAGTTCTCTGAGTCTATAGTTAGTTTCCGCCACTTGTTGCTTAGCGTGTTGTTCTTGAATGTGAGTCCCTACGAAGAGGATCCGGAAGACTACATAGAGCGTGCAACTGACATGATCAAGATAAGCAGAGAATACATTCTCGGCCTCCAAGTGTGGCTTGAGAGAAAGAACATCACCGGGAAGGATTTCGAAGACAACAAGCGCGCCTGTGAACTTGCAGCATATTTCGCCAAACTGAACCTCACTAAGCACAGGAGCAAGGTTCTTGAGAAGGCCTTGGAAGTGTTTCTTGTAAAACCCAAAGATTTTCAAAAGACCCATGCAGCTGCCGTGATAGCGAGACGCCTTCTCGAGCATGTCAGCGATCCAAAAAAGTCCAAATTGGTGGTTTATGCCGAGAAAGTCAAAGCGATGGAGGATGTCCAAGTTGATCAGCAAATACAACTTGATTATGACGATAAGAATCCGTACAATCTTTGTGCTGCAACATTCAGACCCATTTACAGAGGCAACCAGCTTACAGAATGCCCTTTATGTTCTTCAAAATACAAGCCTGAATTCACGGGCAAAACGTGCAAAGTGTGCCTCGTCTCTGAGATAGGCAAGTCTTGCAGTGGCATACATCTCAAGTCGTCTAAAGATTAATAAATCCAACATTAGAATACCTCTACTCGTACTTCTAGAGCAGATATAGGAATGCAGCTGATTTGCGGACGCGGAGATTGGTACAAAGACTATTACAGGCTCAATTTTAAGTCTGAATATCTGGAACACAGCAAATCTCTCTTTTCTATCTCCGCGGTGACACTCTGGTTTTTCGTTCTATTCGAATGACTCATCATCTTTAACATCTGGTTGAAAAATCATACTCATTGAGTCTGACTACAAAGTTGAGCTGCAGACTATCATATACAACATAAGGATGTTGATAGAAAGCAGGCTCGACTAGTCCTGATCAAAATTAAGTACATCGTGAGCCGAGGCCGAAGACACTCACGCAAAGATCTATACCTATGTGACCAATCGATCATGACGATGATTTGTATCGTTTGGCGAGATTGGGTGTTATGTTGGTTATACGAGAAGCCATGCTCATAATCAACTGTGAATTGCCGATTCTGCTCTGATATGCTTTTGGGTAGCAAGTCGGAGTTTTGGAGTCAGAGATTTTCGTTTCAGAAGCTACTCAGTGTGTGGGCTGGTCGTCAATTAAAACGAGACGATTGGTTGGGAAGTATCGTATTCGCCTGTCGAGGTCCCATGCAGGTGAATGGAGAACTTATGCTTAGAAACCGCACCGAAAGGGACATGAACTGCCAAGAGACAGATCTGTTCGCACCATTGGTGGCGTCCAGATGGTGGCGTTAGTGGCGGTGCCGGTGGCAAAGGTTGTCGCTCCTGTTTGGCCAATGATGAAGAGAGCGGCGACACGAACACGCCCCTAGCGTGGATAAGTTGGATATATCTTGGAAGCAATTACAGTTTGGTACCGACCGGATGAGCAAGTTGCCAGGCTGCCTGTCACATACAATTGCGCGCACGCGCTAGTTAACCTTTATGAATAATGGCCGCCACTTCTGCTCGGCAGCGACTCGTTACTCACCTGATGGATAGACTCGTATTTCGGATCTCGAGCACGTGCATTAAGGCATGCAGGTGACTGAACAAGCAGGGTCGTGCTCTAAGATTGAACGAATACGAGTAGAAGATGCTTTCGGGACCGCATGAGGGTGACAAAGTACGTCGGCGACACTTGAGGCTTGCTGCACAGACTTGCATTAGCCCACACGCAGTCATGCTTGGTATCCAACCTCGCTGGCCAGATCGAGAAGGATCCCTCACACCCTACAAGAGAATGCATACTTCCTCGTACCACCACCTCAAGCCACACCTAAGCAACAAAAAAGCGCGTAAAAATCAGACAATTTTACCTCTGTTGATTTGTTCTTCGTGTGTAGTCGCTTCTGCGCCGGTGTGAGTGCGCAGCAGGAAACGTGATCGATTAGCACGTTCCCTGTACCCGAGGCGAGGGCCGCATTTGCGCCAAGACTCGAATCCCACCAGATGAATATTTTGCAAACTTCTTGGCTACCTTATCTTGGACCCTCACTTAAAACAATTTCCTTGCTCGTCAAAGACACTCTAGTTGACTGGCTATGCTCCTCATAGCACCGGTGGCCTAGTTATGCGGGCGCAAGTGCTACCTGTTGCACGCGCTGCAAGTGCGTGCGGACACCCCGTTTGTCAATCCCGATACCGAAATGAAAACCAGCCCTTGATTAGGTTGTTAGTAGTGGTGTCACACACTCTAAAAGCGATACTCCTCTCTGCTGGTTCTGGCAACCTCTATTTCACTAGCTCCAACCGGGTCCGCATATCTCTCTCTCCCCCTCTCTCTCTCACTGTCTTGCTCTATTCTCCTTGTGTTGTGTCGCTCTGAAGCGGCGCGTGCTCAGTTCGATGAAGGCAGACGGTAGGTCGTAAAGCATAGCGCACGACAATAATGTAGAGGTGTTGGCTAGCTTCTCGTGCAAATTGTCTCTTGAGCGACATTCGCGTTTTCAAATTCATATAAATAGCTGTCCTGAGGGTTAGTCTGACACGACAAATACGAAGCAAACTTCAGACCAATCCCTGAAGCCTCGCTCCAGCCTCTCAAGAATATTCTCAAAAATCGTCACATCTCAAGACTTGAAAATGATGAAAGTAAGTAGTGAACGGAAGAGGCCAACCTCAGTTGGAAGTATCGCAATGTTTGAGCTCAGCGCTAATTCTTTTATAATGCAGTACCTGATCATCGCTGCTTGCGCTCTGGTCCTGGTCCAAGCCGCTCCGAGCCCACAGAACTCAGACCCACTGGCCAAGCCGAACCCGTACACATTCAGCTACTCGGCCGATTCTCTTGGAGGCCGCTCAGCTCACCAGGAACAAGGTGACGGTCAAGGACGAGTCCAGGGATTCTACACAATCATCGGCGCTGGACGGCCGCGTGTAGGTCGTGTAGAGTACGTGGCCGATGAGCTCGGCTACCGTGCAACCATCCAGACCAACGAGATCGGCACCAAGGCTGACTCGGCTGCCAACGCTGAATACATCGTCAGCGCCCCGACCGATGCCCAGATGGCTCAGGCTCAAGCTTTCCTCAGGGCGGCTCCAGCGCGCGCTCTCTAAGTCAATCACAACCAAAAGCACAATAGTGATCGGTGGCCAACTACATGCAAAAAATTAAAGCAGTAGTCTAGTTCACTACAAACAATAGACACCTCTTTGAAGTTCTTCATAACTTCTTCACATTGATTGCATGTTTTTATGTACTATCATTAGAGAGATTCTGGATATAAGAGCCATCTGCATTAACAGGTGAAGCGCTCTCGAACTTTCTCTCTTATTGTTTCAAACTGTTCGGTGGCCTTCTGTTTGCCCTCATCTATAGCTCTCTCAAGTTCTTCTTGGCTGACACACCCCCTCGTGATTACTGTGATCAGATCAAGCTTGATGTCGAACACAAAGTCAACTTTGCTACCACTATCTAATGCTATGGTGACTCCAGAGACAGGGCATTTCATAGGTAGACCTGCATCAATAAGAGCACAACAAACAGCGTTGATTGTAGTGCTTAGCAGTGCACCTCCGTTGTAGATTTCTTGTATATACACAGATATTGAAGTTCTGGGGTGAAGTCGTGTCAAGATGACCTCTTTGAATACATTCCTGAGCAAGTGCTCAATCTCGCGAACATTGTCGAAAAGAGGGCTACTCGATGGAATGCTTATTTTTGGCTTGAATATTATCTCAACAACAGCCTCTTCATAATTGATCTTCGACTGTGATATATCTACAGGGCCGAAAACTGTTGCCTGTATGATTGTATTGTTTTGGTCTACCAAAGCTGAACCATCTGCCTTCGACAGGTTGTTGAATGCTATCCCGAACATTGTGCAACGACCTCACGGTAGCAGGCTAATGATCCCAGCTCGTTCAACGAAAGCAAACATGGCAAACACGCCAACACGCGCGGTCTGCTGGCGCAGCTTCTGGAATATCGAAACACGTGGTTACCATGTTTCACAACAATTCCACAGCTCATTGACCTCACCCTGGTGTATAGTCGAAATCATTACATAGACAGGAAAACATACGCCATCATGTACATCTTAGAAGAATCACAGCTGCTCGAAGATACCATTGAAGATCCTAAGTTATTGGAACTATATCGCACTCTCAACAAGAATGAATCATCTAGTGTTAGAGCGCAGATATCAACAATCTTAGCCAACTCTAAAGTCCTGGTTGTAGCAAAACAAATCTTGAATCTTGGTGATGTAAGCGAAAAGGTGTTATCTCTGACAAATGAGCAGAAAGATTCGCTCCTTCAAGAACTATGCCTCACCAAGAGCGACGTTGCATCTCTTTTCCTCATAGTGGCTGGAACTTTCACTCAATTATTTGTGATTGACAATTTTACAGGACCCGCAACTTCTGGACTCACCGCTTATCTAGACCTGCCGGAAGTGTATAGTAACCTGCAGGACAAATTTGACTATAGGTCTCTCACAATATCTGGTTGTGAAGTTCATCATATGGTCATAAATCCATGGTTGTTAAAATGTGCAAGATCATGTTGGGACATTCTCGGTACATTTGGCGTGTCAAGACGCCTTTTAGAACTTGAGTTTCTAGTCTGGAAGCATAGATATCTCTCGGTGTACCTGGCACTTTTGCATGAGACACCTGAGATTATCCTCAAAGATCTGAAGAAAATACAAGAATTTATATTTGACCATTACATGATCAATGACATGCGTGAGAACAAGACGCAACTTGTTAGATTTAATCCTGTTGAGCTGTGCTGCGAACTCATCCAATCAGCTATATTAAGAGATAGCATCACAACAAGTCGCAAGATTCTAGAGTACGTCTCTGAAATATCTTCCATATCTATTGAACACACAGGAGTTTTAGGTAGGAGGACAAAATATCAGCAGTCCGATGTTCCACAGCTGGTTATACGCGTCAACAAAACCAACTTAGATGCATCTTCCAGACTCGATGTGCAAACTTCCGACTTACCCAAGGACATCGAGCTTGACGACGATACGTTGCTACCAGATGTATCTTTTGTTAAGGGAGATGGTGATCATAACTCTGAAGTGACTGAGCAAGACCTTAGTCCAGAAGCGCAACTTCTGATGCTCGCGAAACTTGACTATATCCTGAAAACAGAGGTGATGGAAGAATCTCTGAAAGATGAATGGACTCTAGCTTACTTGAGATCTATTATAAAATCCTCGACTATTTGGGCAGTAAAATACAAAGCCTTGGCGCTCAGGTCCGTTGTTGAAAAGAAACAAATGCGCAAGATGGATAGAGCTCTGCGACAGTATGAAGACCTAATCAAGTTGTCTACTGATGCAAACCAAGCGTATGGTTGTGATGCAAGACTCCAATCATTCTATTCTGTTATGCCATTGCCCAGGTGGCGCATGCAAAAATCTCTTGGAGACATATCGTTCGACTTGTGCTTGTTTAAGAATGCACTTGAGGTTTATAGTCGGATTGAATATTGGGAAGGTATAATCAAGTGCTACTCTTGTCTAGGAGAGACTGTTAAGGCAGAGACCATAATAACACAAGAACTCAAGAAGCAAGAAACACCATACCTCTATTGTTTGCTCGGAGATGCCACAGAGAACCTCGAATATTACGAGAAATCCTGGGCTCTTTCCGGTGAACGATTTGCGCGCGCAAAAAAGTCGATAGGGACCTACTACTACGTGAGAAAAGATTACGAAAAGGCGATCGATAACTATGAGCAGGCTTATAAAGCTAGCCCCTCGAATGTGAGCATCTTGTCGTTGCTAGCTTACAGCTGTCTAACAACTGAACGATATGAGAGAGCAGCTGAATGTTATAGAAACCTCACCTACCAAGACGATACGAGCTATCTATTCTGGAACAACTTGTCAAAGGCATATATCAAACTCGACCAAAAAGAACGAGCTTGGAGAACGCTGCGAGAAGCTATAAAGTGCAATTTCGAAGAGTGGAAGATCTGGGAAAATTTTATGCTCGTCTCTATTGAGATAGGGGCATATGATGATGTGATAGAAGCATGGAATCGCATAATCGACATCAAAAAGTCGCACAAGGATGATCAGATATTGAGTGCTCTGACATATTCATTGTTGCAGTTATCATATCATAAGAGTGATCAGGAATTTAAGAAATTACTAGGAGATGCGATAAAATTGACTGCCAGGATAGGAACAACAGGTGCCTCTTCTCCTCGAACATGGATTTGCTACTTTAGATTATTGGCCAGAGATCACGATTTGAATCTTCGACATGGGAAGAGTTTGATGTCGAACCTAGATATTGATTCAAGTGTTAGCAAAATGATGGGAGCTCTACAGCGTGCTACTCCTAAATTCATCAACTCAGATTGGTACAAGTTGCCGGAGATGGTCAATGAGCTGCTGGACAGATATGATGAATTGTTAGACTGTTACGCACTCGCTATCAATATGCTAGGTTTGAGGCGCGAAGTTGAGTCTCAGTGGAAATCGTTCAAGCTCGCTGTTAACAACTCTCTGAAGGTTCTAAAGAAGGAAGGTTATAGTGCGATCTGACGTCAATATATAGTCACATAAAAGATAACAAAATTTATTAGTTGTGCTTGGCACTTTCGGATTTTCTTGTAAATCATCTCTCAAAACTATTGTACAAGGTTGAATGGTCTCACCTAATCATGTTCATTTGCATGTTTTGGTAAAGTGTATGAATCTCTAGATACAATTATGAATTATGCAAAGTCATCGAGATGGGGGTTCACGAATCCGTTATGCACCTTGCTAGTGTCTGAGATTGGCGCGTAGTCTTCATCAACTCCAGGGAATGAGTTTTTGAAATAGCCATTGATCTCAATGTGGAGTTGCGCAAGTCCATCTGTGGATGAGGGGGGAGAAGACTTTTCTTTCTTTTTAGGCCTCAAGCAGAACATCACCCAAATGACAATGATCGAAGGCACAGCTATCATCAAAGGATTCCTTAGGGTTGCAATCCTGTCGCTTAGTTCAGACTTCGTCATCTCCAGTAGGGATATGATTGATTGATAGAGGTCTGTCCCGTTACGGGAATTGTTAGGTGAACTAACAGTAACTGAGGGTTTAGGTGTCGAAGGCAGTGAGTTGGTGATTGCTGGCCAAGATGGCGAGGGTCTGTTAGTTGTTGGGGTAATGGTTACTGTGGCTGATGTGTTTGTTGTTGTGTATGTGGTGGGTAAGTTTGGTGACACTGTTGAGGTTGGCTGAGTATTAGAGGATGGTGAAGTTGTTGCATTCTGTTTCAAGGGTGCTGTACGTATGGTGATAGTCTCACTAAAATCTGACACACCAACAGTGTTGTATGCGACTACTTTTGCCTCATAAGGCGTGTCGGGGTCAAGCTCAGCTATCTCTACATTGGTATCGAGAGTATTGTAGATTGTAAAATCTGATACTGTGTGCGCTGACCGATAGTAAACTAGAAAACCATAATACTCAGTGTCATTTGCTTTTGGGTCATAGCGCCATTTGAAACGGAAGAAATCTTGTTGGGCTTCCGTCCAGTATATTTTAGGTGGTTTCATTTCAGGCATCTCATCAGATTTGATCTTTGATCGAGCTCTGATTCTGAATTTTAGAGGCTCACTGGGCACATTATCGTCATTGTCGTATACCGCGATGACACTAAAAAGACAGTTGCCTGGCTTCAAACCATTGATTTGATAGGCTCTAGTTGTTGTAAGTATTTCCTGGTTATCCGTCTTCCATTCAGCGTTCTTGCGAGTGGACTTGTATTGGACTTTGAAAAACTGCAGATGCTCTTGTGACTCTTGTGGGAAGTCCCATCTAAGCACCACTGAGGTATCATTTAGTCTTATGACAGATAGTTCATTGGGCGCCGGTAAGCCATCATCACGATTGTCCGAGCCCATCAGGTCAGCACCCATGTGAGCGTCACCGTTGTCTTGAGCAGGTAAATCTTGGGTATCACTTGACGTCACATCTTGGTGATTGTATCGGGGCAGATTGATCCTATTTGGGATAGAGTGACCCAATGTGGCGAACACTAAAATGTTGAGCAGCAAACAATAGTGTGAGGTGAAAATCATACCAATTACCTGTTGCTTGAGGGTGGCCGATGACAAAGTTGATAAGCGACGCCAATTCTGCGCTGCTCGTTGCGAAGTGACGATCGCTGCTGCGGAAGAGAGGCTCATGTTTTTCCTTTCTGTGTGATAGTGGTGTTGATTGAAAAGGTGCCAGATTGTTCTAAGAATCAATTAGTCGATATAGAAGTTGTTGTTAGTGACAGGTTAAAATTTGCTTGATAGGATTCGTGAGGCGGGTGATTCGTGTCTGTGGATGGCGGTGTGACTCATTGTCTGGGCTGGTGTGCAACGGTAAATTATTTCCATTTGGTCAATCATTTTGCAGTCATGATCAAGTGAGCGGTTCGCTTACACCTTTGAAGTCGGCATTAGTGGCTCTTTACCTGAGTCGGCGTTGGACGACCAAAAGGTGTTGTTCATACACATAGTTCGAGTCGTCGCAGACCGAAACATTTGCTGCTCTGTCCGAGCCGAGGGAGCAGTCAGGCCGAGAGTGCAGTTGGGATGCGCGAGAGGGACAGCTTTCTTCTTCTCTGAACCCTGAGGGCCGCCGCCTCCGTTGTCGTCGTGCAAGATCTCCCTGTAGCCGAACTTCGGCGCAGCATCGCTTTGAATTGCATTCGCTCAGGAATTCCCTTCTCGATCCCTCCGCACCGCATCGCCTCGCCTCGCCTCGCCTCGCCTGCTGGGCCCAGGGACACGACGATGATGGTCAGCCAAATGCATAAGTGATGCCATGTTAATCGCCGCCGCGGCTGCGCGCAAATGTGTCTGCGAGAGGCAACAAAACGAGCCGACAGCCAACAAGGAGCTGGTCATTCGAGGGGGCCGCAGATGAATCCATCCATTGGAGCTGGCGGTCGGCGCGCACCAAGCGCGACCTGTATCCATGTCCACTATCCCTGGGTAGCATCCCCCTGGGCAGATTCCAATGGACAATCTGGTGTGCGGGGGCCGAAGTGGGCGACAAAGAATGCTGCCGTCAGGCCAGAGGCGCTGCTAGCAAATCTTCGGTCGAGTCCGCGCGCCATCGGCTGGGTATCCATCGACCGATGGTCAGTGCGAGGATGCGCGGGTTTGTGGCCCATGGCGCAAGCAGTCGCGGCCTACTCGAACTTTGGCTCAGGATTGCTGGCGCGCGCGGACGAACAATGCAATCCACGAGCTGGGGTGACTTTGTTCGCTGGTTTAGTTCCCAAGCATCGCGTCAGGTGGCGCCAGTAGACGAGCGCCAAAAAGATCTGACAACGAGGGGTCGGACAGGAGCTTGCGTGTGGGGGCCGCAGTGGCGCGCTCATTGAGAGAGTGCCAAGCGCAGACAAGGTTGGCCCGCAGTCGAGCGCAAGCGCACCGCGCGTAAGTCGTGTGAGCCGAGCAGCGCGAGCGACGGGGGCGCGCGCCCGAGAAGTTGCTGGCATCGTGCTCGCCAGCGCGGCGAAAGCCGCCAGATCGGCAGCGAGCGCCTGATGATTGCTCGCAGTGGCGGGCGCGCGTCGCCTGAGAGTTGCGACCGCACGCACACGCTCGAGTGTGGCGCGGTCGCCGTATGCGCGGCCGCCGCGGCCGCGAACGAGCGAACGGACAGGCGGCGCGCGCGAGTGGAAAAATAAAATCTGTCCTCCTCGCTCTCGTTCTCGCTCTCCCTCTCTGTCCCTTTTCGACAAAAACCATTGCTGTCAAGAGGCTATGATACACCACAAATATTATTCAACAATTCTTTTGTCATCCACAAGCCGATGAATATACTTGAATTTGGCACCGCCCTGATCGCTGACACTCTCATTATTGCAACCAACACGCTTCAACAGTACATATAACACAAATAGGATAACCACCAAGCGCTCACACTCAGGCACATGCGATGGATACCGCCACAGCAACCACCACATCCTCCAGCGACGCCAATATGGTTGCCGACAACACCCAGGAGGCCATCGACAAAGCTGCTGGCGGTGATCCGCTCGATGTCAATATGGTCGACGGACTCGAGGACGGTCAGGCAACCGATCAGACCAATCACATCATCGTTCCCAGCTACTCCGCTTGGTTTGACTACAACTGCATACACTCGGTAGAGCGTCGAGCTTTGCCAGAATTTTTCAATTTCAAAAACAAGTCCAAAACACCCGAAATTTACATTGCCTACCGAAATTTCATGATAGACACGTACAGACTTAATCCAACCGAGTATCTCACATTCACCGCTTGCAGAAGAAATCTTGCCGGTGATGTATGCGCCATTATGCGAGTACACGGCTTCCTCGAGCAGTGGGGCCTCATCAATTACCAGGTCAATCCAAATCTCCGACCTACACCCATGGGTCCACCCTCGACGTGTCATTTCCATGTTCTAGTTGACACACCATCTGGCCTCAAACCCTTCGAACTCAACGCAAAACCTAAAACTCAGTCGGGTGGCCAAGCAGCGGCTTCAGGTGCACCCAGCGCGCCCGGGAGCGCAACACCCACGTCTGGAGTGCAGAACCCACCGGTTGCGAGTGCTGCTACTCAGCCAGAGAACAATGGTACATCTAATGTCGATTCTAAGAAAGCCATCAAAAGAGAACCAACCACAATAAGTGAAAATGGACTAAAATTGGATCAATACGCGAAAAAACATCGCGGTAGCAGTCAACATCGCGAGTGGGAAGAATCAGAAACATTAGCTCTGCTGGAGGGCATAGAGATGTATAGAGACGATTGGAACAAAGTCTGTGAGCATGTTGGCAGCCGAACTCAAGATGAGTGCATCCTACACTTCTTGAGGCTACCAATCGAAGACCCCTATCTAGAGCGCCATCAGCTCAACGACCTCAGCCCACCATTGAATCAGCCAATACCCTTCTCCAAAAGTGGTAATCCAATAATGTCTACCGTTGCGTTTCTCGCATCAGTTGTTGACCCACGTATAGCGTCGGCGGCAACCAAAGCAGCTTTAGAAGAGTATTCTAAATTGCAGGAAGAGACCAGTAAATCTACAACGAACTCCAACCAGCAACAGCCACAACAACAGCAACAGCAGCAACCACAACAGCCCCAGCAACCACCAACAAAACCGCAACCAGCTGAGCAGTCAAAAACGAATGAGCAAAACTTGGCAGCCGCGGCAGCAACAGCCCTTGGTGCAGCTGCCGTCAAGGCGAAGAGTCTCGCCGCTGAAGAAGAGAAGCGAATCAAGGGCTTGGTCACATCTCTCATCGATACTCAAATGAAGAAATTAGACATGAAGATGAGGCATTTTGAAGAATTGGAAGCTCTGATCGACAAGGAACGGGATACAATCGAAAACCAAAGACAACAGCTTCTCAAGGAGCGGCAGGAATTTCAGATGGAACAGGTCAGAGCCGCCAACCAACCCTAATCATAGATTTCTTTCTGGACCTCTTAGGAACTAAATAAAATCGCCACGAATGAGAAGAGTGTCTCAACTCAATTGAATTTTTCCATTGAGGTGTTCTACCATCCATTCATGTCCCAGTAATACCTATTGCGTCTGACTGATACGCAGTTTTCTCTCATGAAATGATGATTTCGCCCAGTTGATCAACAATTTAATCAGTCACAAACATAATCTATCTGCAGACAGCAAGACACATTATCTGAAGGGCAGTGATAGACTGCCATCACGCACTAATCGTTAGCTTGGGGAAGAAATCTAAACTAGACCATTCCAAATGATAAGTGTGCTATCCTAGATCTCAAGCCTTTTTCAAGCTCACCCCTTTCCGAGCTTCACGTGCGAAAATATGAACAAACGCGTCCACAAACATCGAATCCGTGCGATTTCTGACCTTTTCTTTCCTCAACGCCTATACTACCATTCGACGAGGTTAGTCATTCGGTTGAAAGGCAAAAGACCAGCTGTTCATGAGCGCTCGCATGTAACTTGAAGGAGTTCGAGTTTTGTTCTATAGTGTTGAACCTGTTCTTCTACCGGTTTCCACTCCGGGTTAAGAAGCTTGCTTGCGAGATCGGCATGCCTAGTCTTTAGACAAGCAGAAGTCGACGGCTACACCGACGGCAAGAGCAACTCGCTGGTCGCGGTCAGACCGAGCTGAGTCAAATTCTTTCTTTTATTATTATGATCATTACGCTGTTAATTGCAAGCCCGAAGCATTCTCGACCCAAAAGAACAATTGTAAAAACGCAAAGGAAGTTGGAGTGTGAGCACAAGAAGAAGCATTGAAGTATTCCACGCAGGTGGCGCACATTCGTGGCCGGAAACTGTATGATGATTGTTATTTTGTACACCTCAACCCACAGAGCGTGGCGGCGCAGGTACCCGCGCACTCGCCCGACTACTTACTAGACGGCAATGCACAGACAGGTCTCGGCGCGCCAGGACAGGAGATCCACAGGATTTGAGCAGCCTTAGCGGCGACGCCAAGAGATAGGCTGAAGTTAGGAGGCAGCGCAGGGCGGCCGATTGATCAAGAAACTCACTGAGAGTCTGCTTAGTGGCACCGATGGCGGTGTCTGAAATAAAGATTGAAATTTTAAATGCTGTGTGTTCGATAGGTGAGGAGCTCATGTAAGTGTTTTGGGAAACGTTCCTGACTGAAGAGTCGCGAGTGACGTGTCCACAGTCGAGCCGGCAAAGTTTTGATTTGCGTCCGCTCGGATGGCAGCCGGTTGACTCAGTCGACCGACGTTTCCTCTAATCGAGTCGGTTGTCGTCTCGAGTTGTTGATCGACGGCTCCACGTAGCTGGGGGTATCATAAAACTGGAATCGATTGCTCTTTGGATATCGGCCGCAGCGTAGGGACCACTCGCGAGCCAGAAAGCAGAGTTTGCGTATCGATCGAACAAAATCAACAAGCAGGACGTAGGCGAAACAATGCGCTTCCACTCGGCGCCGTCATGCTGGTGGTCGGCGAGTCCAGGGCGACTGTTTGTATGAGCAAGTCTATTTGTTTGATGTCAAAGAGGCGCCCGGCAACGGCGCCGACGTCGTCTCGAGGGGTCCGACTCGGCGTCAAGCTGCCGACGTGCCGACAAACTGCTGTATCCCCCTGCAGACCGGCGGTCTTGGATGCTCACATGAGCTGCCCAACAAGCCCACTTTCGGTTCGAGTTTTCAATTCCTGAGACCACCTCTCAACTCTGCACAGGAAATCCCGAGCAATGTTTTCTAGGCTCTCTCCAGGCCCGATTGACTAGAGGCCTAGGGGGCACAGCGCACGGGCGGTATGCGCATCCCAATGTTTGGCACAGAGCTGATGCCGCCAGAGCCGCGATCGTCGGCGTCTTTATAATAGACTTAATTAATCGCGCGCACCAAGGGCTAGAAGTTCGCGACTCAACTCGAGCGCACTAACTTAAGCCCTTCTGGATACTAAATCCACTCACAAGAGGTTGTCTGACTGGGCGCCCTTCACGTGGGGCCCTTGCTTGCTCTGGCGCCAATCCTGGAGGAGCCATTGGGTTCAGGTGCACTCCGCGAGCGGCTCTGACGGCGCATAGATTCGATCGCGGCCGAGCGTAAATCAAACTGTTCCTCTCAGCAAAAGTTTAATTTGGTTCCAACCCCTGAGTGCGCCCACCACGAGAGACAGTCGCCAGGGGACCGGCCAATTTGGTGCAGGGGGCCAAAAGTCTATGGGCGCGCGCACCAGTCCGAGCCCCAGTTGGAGATTTTGTTTGCATTATTATTATTAGTGCTATTGTTTTATTTGTTCACTCGAGCAAGAGGGACCGAGAAGTGCACCGTATGTTTGCACCGGCCGGAGTTTCGACAAACACGAGGGACACTTTGAGGCGGAGGCGACTGCAAAGACAACTTGTCGGTTTTTATATGAGTCTCCCGCTCTCCCGCCGCCTCACCACCACCACCACTCCATCTTGGATTGGCCGGGCCCTGAGAAGCGATGCGACGACGCGGCTAACAAACGAGGCCAATCGGGAGACTTCTCCAGTCAAGTTAGTTCGATTTTGGTTCGCCGCCGCCGCCAACGACGACAACCACAGCGATCAAATACCAAACACTTGCTCACCTCCGCCACGTCCGCCGGGCTGCCCGGTCAAAACTCGCCGTTGAGACGCCGGCTCTGTGTGTAAGCCCAATGCCGCCGTCTTCACAGCCGCCGGCCCGCCGGAGCCGCCGCTGGCAATGCCTCTGGCTCACTCCTCCTAAATCATCACACTTGACGTCTTCAACTGACAATTTAAGACACAATATTTGTGCATTGTGTAGTTTAACTACTCGGCGCCGCGGACAAGCAAGCCTGGTGGATGTCGAATGCGACCGCGACCGCGGCTACGCCTGCAGCGGCTGCAGCGGCGTCGCTGCAACAAGTGGAGAACACTTGGCCATAGACGTCGGCGCCGAGGCCTGAGAGGCAACAAAAAGGGGATGGCCCTTGCTTCCCGCCACTTTTTCCACGAGCCTGGTCTCTGTTTGGGGTGCAGGTGCGCGCTTTACCTTGTTTGCCGGCCTTGTCGTTGCGGCGTCTGGCGCAGGCTGCCAAACTGCGCACCGCCCATCCTATGAAGTGGATTGGACTTTATGAGTAATAGTGCTGGCGTGGGCTGCGCTCACCTCGCTTATTGGCCGCAGCCTCGTCGGCGTCAGGCGTTGATGGTGATGGTGATGATGACGATGATGACGATGATGATGATGTTGCTTCCCGCCTTGCCTTTTACATGGCGCGACCGGATTCACTTCAAGGAGTCGCCGCGAAGGGGCAGGCGTGCGAGCGGGCGGGCTGGCGGCCTAACTCGAGCCCAGCCAATGAGCGGGCGCGGGAGTATTTAGAAGCGATGACGAGAGAGTCGGCAAAGAGTCAACCGCAGTCACTCTCTCAAGCCTGACAGCCACGACCACCCCAACTCAGGTGAGGCTCGATCGCCTTGTTTGCCGCCGAGGCTGTCGCGTACTCGCACAAACACACGCACCACTCACTTGGCCAGCTATCCTTCAGGAGAGAAAGAGAGAAAAAACAACGACATT
The DNA here is from genome assembly GCA_013180625.2 of Boswellia sacra. Classification (NCBI taxonomy): domain Eukaryota; kingdom Viridiplantae; phylum Streptophyta; class Magnoliopsida; order Sapindales; family Burseraceae; genus Boswellia; species Boswellia sacra. The sequence goes on from SNVD02012032.1 coordinate 43,196, forward strand.
GCCAGGCCCGCGCACCGCCTCTCCTAAATCATTCGAGCAACTCGCCCGGCGCGTGTGTGTTCTTCACTCTCTCAACGTCAAGACATGTTCGTTGCAAAGGTGGTGGTGGTGGTGGCGGCAGCTATGGTAGCGGGGGTGAGCATCGCAGTCGTTGAGGGCCTTCAGTACTGTCGGCGCGTCTCGAGAAGTTGGCTTGCGCCTCAAGCGGGCGATAATAAATATTCAAGGGGGCGCATGTGCAGAGGTGTGTTGCTAGAGGACTCAAGCGAGTTGCGGCATAGGTTTATTTACTGCTCGCCCGAAGTTACCCGCTCGCTTTCGCGCCCGACTCGGCCTGGGGCACAGTTCCTCCTGGCCAGCCTAACCTATGGCGTAGTTTGAGCTCGAAACTCTTCACCCTTACAGGCGTAATACGTCTGTGGCGCGTTGCTTGGCGTCACTTCGTTTGCCTCTTGACGCTGCGGATGATCCATTGGCCCGCTCTCATGGGCGGCATCACCGAGCGATGGCGGGGCCGGCGGTGGATCTTGAATTTGTGAGCTTAACAGCGCAGCGCGAGCGTGCGCTTGTCCGTCGTGGTCCGCAAGTCGTAACAAGTGGGCGTTGTGACTGTGTAGGTGCTGGGGGTGCTGGGGGTGCTGGTCATGCTGCTGGTGCTGCGGATAGTGTTGGTTCTGTTGATGTTGGTGGTGATGATGGTGGTTGCCGTAGTGCATTGCATTGTGCCACTGGTTGCTGCCAGGAATGTACTGGCGCGACACATGCGACGTCTGATCCTGGAGACTTTGGATGTGATATAGTTCTTGCAAATGGAGGTGCTGCTGCGGCGCAGTCGGTGTCGTGATCGAGGGCGCCTGATGTAACGGGTGCTGCGGCAGCGCTTGTTGCTGGGGCTGGTTCTGTTCCGGCTGGTTGTGGTTGTGGTTGTGGTTTTGACTATTGTGAAGCTGATGGTTTGGATGCTGGATCTGCTGCTGTGACTCTGCGTGCTGTTGCTGGTGGTGGTGGTGGTGGTGATGGTGCTGCTGCAAATCATGACTTTGGTGGTGACTATGATATTGACTGTAGGCCGGATAGTGAAGAGTCATCTGATTCATACAATCTTCAAAGGCAAATCTCTGGCTGTCTGAGAGACTCGCTCGCTGCGGACTCTGTCCGTGATTATCAGGAGAGCCCTTGACATCGTCCAGATTTCTGGCGCTAGGCCTCTGATTGCTGTTGTACAACATCATCGACCTTGAGTCGATGGAGTTGTAGAAGAAACCGCCGCCAGTCTTCGAGGACATGCCCTCGCCCGATGGGACCTCTTGCTGAGCTTGAGTTGTGTGCTGTTGTTGTTGCATAAGATGATCGCTTCCGTCAGGCATATCGTTGGAGTCTTGTGGACTTTCGCTTGTGGTGCGTCTCTCGATCTTGTGGATCTCGGTCCCGTTGTTGGGGTCGTGGTTCACGATACTCTGGTTATAAACTTGGCGCTGAGCCGAGTGCTGGGCGTATGGGTCGTGAGCGATGGCTGGCGGCGGCAGCGGCGGCGGTGGAGGCTGCGGTTGCGTGGCTAAGGGCATGAGGGTGCTGTTGACGAACATGGGGGTGAGATTATGCTGGTAGTGGTGATGGTGGTGACCCAAAATGTTGATGTCCACCGACCTATCGCGACCATCCTGGAAAGCTTTGGCGAAGGGATTATGTTTAATCTTCAGCTTAGTCACCTGCAGGCACACACGCAATCAGAAGGAAAGGTTTCATAGGATTTCGGTTAGTGCGGTTTATAGGCTTGATGGAACTTTGCTGCGTTGCAATTGGTGTCATTCGTGCAAATAACTCAAAGCAAAGAGGAAAGACACGTGAATAAGACTTACATTCTCGTTCTGGTAGGCTGTGACAGCAATGAACCGAGTCTCAGGAAATTGAAATGTATCGATGGGACTACGTTGGAAGGGTTTCTTGATGTCATCTGTAGACACTTTGATTATATGAATCTTGGGCTGGTATTTGTGCAACGAGTTGAGCACCACCTGGCCCGGCTGGTTGGTGGGCTTGTTGGTCACTTTAGCACGAGAGAAGGTGATATAGTCCTTCATCCAGTGCGAGCCGTAGTGGGGCGAGTCGGTGTGCACGTAAAGCGACTTGGAAGAGCTCGGCTCGGCTTTGCCGCCCGGAACCCACTCGCCGTTCACATACTTCCACCTGTGCGTCTCCATCTGGGCAAACTCCACTGCAATCGTGTACATTGCTCGCGGGTCGAGATTTTTCACCGAAATCTTCAGAATGGGAAACATCCGTCGGCCGCCCTTGGTGACAATCATTTCGTTGGTGTGCGCATCAAAGGCGCGCCATAGGTCCATGTCTTCCAATTTCGCCTCTACGCAGGGTATCGAGGAGACAATCGACGAACTAGAACTCGACGACGAGCTGAAAGGCTGGTGCTGACTGTAGGTATTGTGATGATGTGAATCGTTAACGTCGAGACTTGCGTACATCGACGACTGGTCGGCCTGATCACAGCCCTGACTTTGAGCTCCGCCACCGTGGAGGCCGCCCGTCGATGACATGGACACGCGCTGCACAGACGACAGGTTGACTGTTACCAGCGCGAGGATTTCTGACTCATCCATCTTGAAGCAGAAGCTTGACAAGGCTTTGCCTGTTTGAAGACTGACCAACTGTCTGTTTATAGAGCTTTGATTGTTACTGTTTCCCGTTCGAGGGCTCACTTGTTTGAGTCCTATGGATAGTCTTGGATAGCCCTATCGCGTCGGCGGCGCCACAGTGGGCCTCACACACACACCCACTGAATCAAAGCCCGTCGTGCGGCCGCACGTTATATATAGCAGTTGTTAGCTAGTTACCGCACTGAGAGAGAATGATAGAGTTTGAATTTCAGTCTCAGCCCATCTGACAAGTGATTGATCCGGCCAAATCAATCAGCCGCATAGAACAGAACGGCGAGTGGCGGTTCAAGATTGCACGGGCGTTTGTGCGCATGTGCAATCGAGGAGATGTTAGCCTGCAGCCTATGCTCAACAGGTTTAGATTGTTCTTGCCCACCCCCGCCCCCTTGAGTTCCCAGTGGAGACTGTCGAGCAGCGCAGAGCGAAATTCATTCTTTCATGGAAATTTCAAATTTTACCGCGCGCAGTCACGTCTGCGCAAACGCGCGAAAGCATACGCTTGCCCATCCGGTGCCTTCACAATGCTAAATTTTGTTGTGCGCAATTTTCCCAATCCCCTCGAGATCCACATGCTCTCTTCTCGCGCATGAATTTGCTCGAGATAGCCAGCCCCAGGTTCTGGTCTTTCACTGTCGAGTTCGATAATATTTACATCAACTCTAGCGAGGACACTTGTCTCCTAATTCTTCATTGTAGTAAACTAAATCACAGCCTCGGGCAACTTTATACCCCTTGTCCTTATTAGATTCTTCTATTAAAATGGCAAAGAAACCAGATCCAAATGAGGTTAAAGTTAGTAAGTGTCGGCATGTCCATTACTCTACGTCCATCCATGAATTGACCATCGTTGTTGCATTTTGTCCGAAATATACTAATGAATTATCTCTCTGTCTCTCTCACATTTCTACGAATAACAGTTTTCCTCAGGGCCATAGGTGGTGAGGTTGGTGCCACTGCCGCACTCGCCCCCAAGATCGGTCCACTCGGTTTGTCACCGAAGAAAGTTGGTGACGATATCGCCAAGGCTACAGGAGACTGGAAAGGTCTCAAGATCACATGTAAGCTGACTATTATCAATCGTCAAGCAACCATAGAAGTTGTTCCCAGCGCAGCATCACTCGTCATAAGAGCGCTTAAAGAACCTCCTAGGGACCGAAAGAAGGTGAAGAACATCAAGCACTCAGGCAATCTAACATTCGACGAGATCGTCAATATTGCTAGACTCATGCGGTCCAGAAGTCAGGCCAAGAAGCTTGAGGGTACTGTACTAGAAGTCCTTGGAACCGCCCAGAGTGTCGGTTGCACAATCGAGGGTTGTAGGGCGCACGATATCACCGATAAAATCAAGAGTGGTCAGATAACTGTGCCCGACGAAGAATAAAAATAATTTAATCGAATGTGTTATCATTTATTGAGGCTTTATAGTAACTGTGATATAATATTACTTCTAACAGTATAGTAATGGTTCAAGGAACGACGGCAGTGCATACAAGGTTTAGAGTCCTGATTGCTGGCAGCATGAGAGGGATCCTGAGGAGGACAAGTCCAGATGTATGTTCAGTTCAAGGTAGTGCTATTGGACTTGGTAATCTCTGCCAATAGGCCTGGAGTCAAGTTGCCGGCTTGAGTCTGGGACATGAAGTTCTGTCGCACCTCTCTGATCTTGTGCTGCAGTTGTTTCTTGCTAGCGAATATAGTGTCATGCTCGGCTAAGAACTTGTTGGTCGCCGCGGCAGATGGGAAAAAAGTACCCTCACTGGAAAACAAGTCCATGACAAGTTTCCTCTGCTTACTCAACGTGCGTCGATGGGATGTCGACTCTTTTGTGTCGTCAGCAGTCAGACAAGGCGATGTTGGTGTTTGAAACGAGGCAGACAGCGGAGTATTCTGTTTAGAGCTTGAGGATAGGCTGAGATCTAGCTGATCGCGAGATGACACAACAGCTGAGAGATCGAAGTTGGGCCCAAAGAAACGCTGCTGGAGGCGAGGGTTCTCTGGACTACAACTACTGGCAGTTGTCGCTGCTGGTGATGCCCCAGAAGAAGAGGCGAAAACCGAAACGGCGGTCAGAGGAGGTGCCGAGAGAGGCGGTGCTGACATCGGTATCGGGGGAGAAAAGATGGCTCCTGAACTGTCACGTCTTGTGCTATCGCGTCCGGCTGATGTAGCCGAGGGTGACGATTGGCTCTTGGTGCACCATTTCCACTCTGGATGCTTCTTGAAGTGATCTTCTTTCTGCTGGAACGCTTCAGACTTGTATTTATCCTTCTCACTTTGGGCTAGGCTGTACCACCATTGGCCAAGTATCTTAGAAACTGTCCTATTATCGCTGTTTGGATGGCGTTGATGGACTAGTGGTCGATATTTCCTTGAAAATAGTATGAATGAGTTTGAGGGCCTCTTAATATGGCCTTCATCCTGTTTGCGACCGCTGCTAGCGTTGCCTCCACTGCTAGGGCCGCCTTTCGGTTTGTTGGGGTTTGCTTCAAGCGACTGATTGCTCGAGTCCAGCTGCAACGGTTGTGGTATATGATGATTTGATGACGAATGGTGGGTAATGGTTTGAGCTGAAGTATCCAACTGTTGTTGGCTTGGTGCGTGTGCTTGTGGTCGTGCCTGTGGTTGTGCTTGTGGTTGTGCTTGTGCCTGTGGTTGTGCCTGTGCCTGTGGTTGTGCTTGTGACGAGAGGTTTTGGGGCGTCGATTCAACACTATTATTGTTGGGATCGACATTTTGGTTATGTAATTTCAACTGCTGTGTTTGCTGCTGAAGCTGTTGTTGTTGATGTTGCTGCAGTTGTTGTTGGAACTGGAGATGTTGCAGGTGTAGATGGTGTTGTTGCAACTCATTTTTCTTTTGTTGCTCGCTTAGGTTGTGCTGTTGCTGCTGCAGTGATAGGAGTTGTAGTTGTTGTTGTTTGATAGACTGTTGGTGAGATGCGGGTGTGTCAATGGTGAATAGAGGTAACAATGTGCGCCATTCAATCACTTGGTTGCGTCTCAGATCATAGGGTCCGCTTTGCGCTAGTTCGTCTGCGTGCGCTGCTAGCTGCGGGTGAGAATGGGCACCATTTATACCTGCGTGAATCTGGCTGGACTGATGAAGATGGTTCAGGTTGTTGTTGCTGTTGTGATGTTCGATGGCTCGTGTCTTGAGCGAGACGAGCATATTAGCCGCTTGATGTATGTCGAAATCCATTTGTTCGGCTTGAGGTTGATATGGCCCATCAGCAAATTCTCTAGACGCGGACGAGAGTGCGCTGTTCATGAAAAGGTGTGAGAAGGTTGATTATTAGCGATTGATGTGCGAATGTATTATTCGTAAGTACGGAGGTGATTCGATTTGGGGTTGATGCAGTTGTGCAAGCGATGATAAGCATGAGAGTGATTGTTAGTTTAGAACTACTTTGTGCTGATATGTCTTGGGCGCTGTGACAATGCGATGAATGTGGGAGGAGGCTTCGCCCGGGCAGCTAGTCATTCGTTCAGGTGGTCGTTGTGGGTGTGTGTTGAAGCTCGTGATGTTGTTGACGCAATTCTTACAAGTCCACGTGGTCATGTGAGGAAAGAGGCCTGTCGAGGGCGAGTGACCATTGGCTGGGCAAGCTGCAAGTCCGCGGTCGATGGAGCGAGAAAAAATAGAGATCGTGTGGTTGCGTGCCTGAGATGAAGATGTTGTTGTCGTTGTTGCAGTTGTTGGTAGTGTTGTAGGTGAGCTGGTTTTCAGGAGCGGCGTTTGTTCAGCTCTCACTGGTTCTTCGCGTTCTAGTTCCTCATGTCTGTGCGTGTGCGGGGGGGGCTCGACTGGTGGGCAGTCGTGCCTGTGGTTATTGCAGATGTGGTAATGGAGAGGGTGGTGGTCTGCTCATGCCCGGTTCCTCGTGTTGGTCTGTGCCTTGGTCTTCCTCCTCCTCCTCATCATCATCATCATCATCACCATCATCATCACGAACGCCGGGGGTAGCGCTGAGTTGCACGTCGAGGAGACGTCATAAATGTGGTTTTGTTGTTTGTGAAGTCTGGTGTTGGATAAAAGAACTAGTGGAAAATGTGAGGCTGGCTACTTGGTGAGGCTGGAGCTGGCGAGTGGGGGCGCGCGCGTGTGTGCGAGGAAAGGCGACCGCTAGTGGTGTGATGGTGTGTTTGTGTTGGTCGAGATGAGGAAGGCAGGGGACAAGACGGAGAATTTAAGTCGTTGTTGAGTGCGGGCAGAGAGAATGAAGACGAGCGCCAGTGAGCGACTGCCAGTGAGAGAGCGAGGGAGTGAGTGAGTGAGTGAGGGAGACAGAGAGACACAGAGAGGAGACCATGATGATTGCGAGAAACCGACTCGCACGCGCACTCACGGGCCTGGGTAGCGGCGGCTTGTGCGGCGGCCTGTGCGGCGGCGGTGCGCGCACGCACGCACGTAGACATAGGAACCGAACCCAAGCGACTTGCTTACAATGGGCCTCGGCGCCGCGGTCGGCGCGCACTCAATTGCCTAGTGAAGGCTCGCGGACGCGGAGGCGGAGGCGAGCGCGGCGAGCGCGCGCAGTCTCTGTGCTCGTGTTGAGTCCGAGCCTGGAGCCGAGCCCGCGCACTCGTTGCATGGCGCCTTCCCGGCGCCACTACTGGCCCTCCGAGTGCTGTGCTGAGGCACGCGCGGCGCACACTGGCCAAAGGCGCAAACGCGCTGCACGGACCACTGGTCAAAGGCAGTCGGCGCCGCCGACTCGGCGGCAAGAAAGGCACGCGCACAAGCTGGAGCGGCGGCCAGGAATGAGCGCGCGAGAAGTGTGGCAGAGCTGAGGCCAGGCCGACCGACATCAACAAGAACAACGACAACAACCACCGCCACCACCGCAGTCTCGGGTCTGCGCGCGCGCACTCGGCGCGAACGAGAATGGGCCAAGAATGGACTGCACCAGGCGCTCGAATTGTGGTACCCCGAGCCCATTCTTTCTCCGCCCCTCTCCCCCTGTTTTCGTCGCACTGCGCAGGGCTCGCCAACGGCGAGAATACGCACACCGGCCGCAAGTGCGCCCCCACCGCTGCAGGTTGTGCAGCTCTGCTATACTGCCGCCGCCATCCCGGCCCCGACCGGCCGTCGTGTGTCCGTTGGTTGGTTCGTTCGTCATTCGTGAAGCGCTCTGGAGCCAAGTGTGTGCGTCTGTGTGTGCGTGTCTTAGGTCTGGGCCGTAGCTTTCTCAGCTAGGGCGTTTGCCACAGCGGCGGTGAACTTTGTGAGACAAGCGAGGGACTGCCTTCATCGGGCGTCGTTGTCGCGTGCGGCCTGCCTGGCCAGTGCAATGCGATGCCCAGGGCCCGGGCTCGCGAAAAGCAGCTCTAGACTGCCGCGGGCCTTCGCCGTTGGCTGGCCGCGCGCTGCGACCCAACACATTGGCCTCCTCTGCTCCCGCATTCCCTCGCGCTCGACGGGCCCGATTTTGGTCGTCGGCCTTCGATGAGGGCCGCCGTATTGACGAATCAAACGATTCGCTCGCGCCTCCACTGCTCGCCCGAATCCTCGCCCACCTTTGCAATGCTCCCAATCCTCCAAGCCACGCCCCTGGCACCGAGTTCATTTGTTGCGACACAAACACTAGCACTGTGGCCATCGGGCATCTGGCGCCTCGCTCAGATCTGGCCGTCGCCAAGATCCACTGGCCGCCAGTGTGCGCGCTCTCATTTAGCTCGTCGAGCTGGACGGAAAGCCAAAGGAGATTCAGGGCGCAACAGACAGGACATCGTAGGTGCAGAATTGGCCTGACAATGCCTTTCTGCGGCAACAATTTAATCGAGCTGGCGGTATGCGCACCAGCTCGCCCTCGACCTTTGAGATCAGAATGTCCATGGACACGCGCGGGGGCGCTCGACAAACAAAAGCGAGTCTGCTGAGTTTGATAAATTCTCTCCACAAAGCCGGCCGAGGGCGCGCCTAGGCGAGCAGATCGCAGGCTCGACGGACAGGGAGATGAAGTGTCTGCATGCCAGTCGGGGTGGCGGTGTGGCGTCGATCATTATCAGTCCGCGCGGGAGCACACAAATTGGGCGTGAAAAGGCGCGCGGATGCGAGCGCCAGGAGTCCTCCGCTCGTGGGCCAGATCGACAAGATGATGCGAGTGGCGCGCCCGAGAGCGCTCGTCCGGGCCGCGCCATTGTGGCCCTTGCTCGGTGGCGCTGTTGATTCAGGCCCGCGCTCAATTAAGTCCAGTGCAATTAGACTGCGATTGAGAAAAGCAGCAGAATCTTTGAATCATTGAAAATCATCTGTGACGCGAGCCCGCGCGGCGGCTGTGGCGCGGCCTGAGCTTTTGAGGACGCTCGCCTAGCGTCAAGTGGGACTGTCGCCTGTCCAGCTCCCATCGCGCCGGCTTTTGCTGCCGATACTCCGGCCAGGGCGCACAATGTCTGCCGTCATTTACGAGCCGCCACTGCTGCTCCCATCTAATCTCTAGCCTCAAATGATATTCGTGCGTGGGCTCTGAGTTCTCTCGAGCTGACAGTGGCGGCAGAGGCGGCGGCGGCGACTGCGGCGGCGGCGGCGCCAATGGCCAAAGCTCAGGCGGCCACCAAACCAGTGCAAACATGAATGCCCATAAATTCGGCATTCACACGCGCGCCGCTCGTGAGCCGAGCAAGTGGGCTCGGCATGGGCCGAGTCAGCCAGTGAACCGCTTCATTTGTGCACCAGCTGCGAGTCGGCGGCCACGGCGGTGACTCGCCGGTTGTAACTGAATAATGAGATGACGGCCCACACTGCTCAATGCCGTCACGGGCACACAAATGAGACTCTCGCCCTGTCTCTGTCTCTGTCTCTCCCTCTCTTCATCTCCCTCGGCACTTCCCTTGTGGGAAATGCAAAGAGATAAGCCTCGAGGGTCTGTCGGGGGCCGACACTTGCGCGAGTCGGAATATCTCGCGCGTTCCTGTTGCCTGTCGACCGCGACCGGGACCAGGACTCGGTCGGCGGGCAGAGTGCACTTGCCGCCGCCGCGAACGCCCAGAGCTGTTGCTCCAAGTGGCCGTGGCTCCAGCTGATTGAGCGCACTTTCCAATCTCTCGTCATCTCTCCCGCCGCTCACCTCGGCCGCAGCCCGTGGGCCCATTTCCCATGAAAGAAACTACCACTCTCGATCGGACCCCGCGGGCCTCGCGACCACAGAGCCGACAACCCCAGGCTCTGGTAATGCGGCGCTGTCGACCACGACTGGCGGCGGGCCCGCGCACTCTGGTGTGTCTTATTTCCCAATTTTATGAGTGGCGTATGTGAGTAGGCGCACACTCACGCGCAACTCCTCGCCTCGCGGCGCTCGCTGATTAGTGGAAGTGGCTATCTGACGCCGACTGGGCGATGGCAGCTCCAAGTGGCCCCCATGGCGGCTTGCCCAGTGAACCTGCTCGCTCGAGGCCGACCATTTGCGTTCGCTTTGAGTCAACTGTTCGGTTATCTCACTGAACTGGACACTGGTTGGCTTCCAAATCCGAGGCCGTCTGAGGCTGTTCGTGGCCGCGGCCGCTCGCCTCGTTGCCGATGAAGAACAAATGTTTGTTTGTTGTTCTTGCCCGGGCCCAGTTGGGCAACAACCTCGCACGCACCTCTCAATGGGCAGGCACGGCTTTCACTTGACCCCCCCCCCCCGCTCTGCCTGCCCACCGCTGCTCACCAGAATCAGCCGGTGAAGATTGGGCTCTGTCATTTGACACATGAGACAAGAGTGGCCCATGTACCTTTGGAGACCAAACCAGTAGATGTGCCTTATTGTTAAACCCTCGAGCCTTTTAGCGAGCCCTCGAAACCGACGAGCGATTTGCTTGCAAGTTGCAACGTCGGAGGTGCTGATCTAATCGTGGCCAAGCCATAGATGCCAACACCTCGATAAGACGCCTGCCCCGTGCCCTCTAGCGTTGACTCGTTGATCCATGACAGCGTTCGAGGAAATATCATAACGATCATGGAGAACAAAGGATGGGTAAACGAGTGATGAGGGCTCAGTGTGATCTAAGCCTAGCTCAGTCAAGTATTATTGTAGCACCGGCTATCAGTGCATTGAACTTTCAGCGAGCGCTCGATTCAGCGACAACTGATTGCGAGATACAATCGGAGAGTGGCGTGCCCAGGTATCCTCATGTCAATCCCAATAGATCACTGGTTGTGAAAGCTGAAGATAGTTCCCAGAAAATAAGCTTGCCCGTTACTATCCACTCAACCAGCGACTTTGTGCGGAACATTCTCAGTCTTGGGCCTGCCCAACTCAGAGCGGTTCAAACTCTGTGAGTCTTTTGTCGCCGCATTGCGGCCATGTCCAACAGGTTGCCTCAAGCATCGACTGTTTTGAGCCCGAACAAGCTTCACCTCACTTGAGCAAACATGCTGATAAACCACTCACCACCCCGCGTCACCGAACGACGATCTACAACTCTCTCGGCAAGTTGAATGAGCTTCCGCCTCAAAGCAAATATTCGCCACTCGAAGTTATTTGACAAGGAGCAGTGCCAAGAAAGTAACGCCATATTGAGTCGAGAGGGGAATGTCTCACCCAATTGAAAGACACCTGGGAGAGTTGACACCCGGGAAATAGTTCTACATCCAAACTTGAGATTCTATTACGCAACGCATGTTAGCGCGTGTGCGTAATCAATTGGGCGAGCGTGTGAAACCCGCTGGCTCCCATTTTCTGCGGACAAGTCAGTCCATTGGCGCGCGCGACACGCCACTGTTGCTCATCTCGACGGCTGGCCTCGCGGCGCTTCGACTGAAGCGACATCCTTGGAATGTGCAGCGAGCAAAGTGCAGGCGTAACAGAGAAAAGGATGTGTCGAAATTTAGCCAATATTTCTGATCTGGTGTGTGATAATTAACAATATTTCCATCGCTGAGACCGAGGATTCACTCGTATTTCAGAATTCCCCATTTGGTTGCTCTCTTGACCTAAAGCTCATCCAGCTACTCGAACTTGAACCTTAGTAACAATAACAACAGATCCTATTTAGATCCCAGGCATTAGCCTGTCTGTGACTCGAGTTGCACCAAATAACAATCAAGTACACACAATATATGAAAAAGGTTCCGACAACGATCAGATTCGATATATGAGCTACCAGGTGATAGAGACGAAAAATAAGCATTACAAATTCCTCTCATTATTTATGGAATTTATGTGAATTGAAGCAACAAATTGAGAAGCCCACCAGAGCAGTCCTTGCGCGCTAGATGTGTGTATGAGATCCAGGACACATTTATCACCACTGAAGAATATTCTTTCCTCCATACATATGTTTTACAGGACAACACCTCTGTCAGATATTGTTGCATTTTAAGGTCGACCATAGACAGACAAAATCTGATTGTTAACAAAAAACAAAGTCCAACACGTTTGCCACCATCATTTTAATTGATTATCATCCTTGTCGGCATCATGGCCCAAAAGAGTTACGACTATTTATTCAAATTATTGCTCATCGGCGATTCGGGAGTCGGCAAGACTAGCATTTTGTTCAAATTCAGCGAGGACACCTTCAGTCCGGCCTTCATATCTACAGTACGGTATTGACTTCAAAATTAAAACTCTCGAGGTGGATGGGAAGAAAATCAAGTTACAAGTTTGGGATACAGCCGGGCAAGAAAGATTTAGAACAATAACAACTGCCTATTATCGTGGTGCCATGGGTATAATGCTCGTCTACGATGTATCAAATTTGAAGAGTTTCGAGAATATTAGCAACTGGATAAGAAATATTGAAATGCATGCCACTCAGGATGTTGAGTTGATGATTCTGGGAAACAAGTGCGATATCGCTGATAAAAGACAGGTATCCAAAGAGAAAGGAGAGCAATTGGCACTACAACACAGTATAAAATTCATGGAGACTTCCGCTAAAGCCAACATAAACATTGAAGAAGCCTTTACAACACTTGCTAGAGATATCAAATGTAAGATGGAGCATCGTATAGAGGAGTCGAAGATGAACAGAGGTTATCAATTGAGCAAAGATGATACAGCCAAAAGAAGGAATCGTCTAAGTTTCTGCAATTGGTTTTAAGGCGACACATTCGGACTATACATTATAGATCTTCCATACAAAGGACTGTGTGCGTTTATTGAGTTATGTATCCACAATCTCCTTCATAATCTTTCAATATCACGTTTACTCACGCGTTTCAATACCTAAACGTTCTCGCTTGAGTTAGAAACGCAGGGTTGGTTATCTCTGCCAAATTTCTGCACGGGCTCGCTCCTGTAAGTTGATGCAATACCTTGAAGGCCTTCCTCTATCGCCAAACTTTCAGCCTTTGGATCGTCGCCATTAAGAGTTTCCGCACCGCTCTTATGAGAACTTCCATCAGGACTGTACTCTAGACCAGACCACTTGTTCGTCCTCGCTTGCGAGCATCTTTCTAGCATTTCGTTTCTCATATGGACAAGGGCCAAAGAAACGTCGCTCACTTTTCTCTTGTTGATGAGATCTTCTTGGGATGGATTAAGCTCTGATCCTGGCCAGAAGATTCGTCCATACTCGGCCTCAAAGCCACATGCAATCTGGAACTCATCTTGATTCAAGATTGGCCTGTTGAATATCAAGGACTCTAAAATCGTGGAACAGGTACAAGAATTGACAACTATGAATGCATCACAGAGATCAAAGTTACCTATTTTGCATTCATCAATTGTCTGCACCATACTAATAAAGTATAGGGTGTGTTTCCTGGCTCTCGCACATGCGTTCAGCCTGTTAATTACATCTGTGATGTTTGGCAGCGGATTTGTTATTATCACACCAATTTTAAGGTCTTCATCGTCTCGCACTCTATTGACCGGTGCCATACGTTTACTGAGTGCTCGACTTATATTCACTTGTACCAATTCTGAATCGTCAGGAAGCTTCATTTGCCAGAGATTTGGTGGCCCATGTAATGTGAGATATATGGAGCGACGATTTCCTAGGTATATTGCACTTTTGAAACTATCGACAGGGTCTTCGAAGACATACTGACCTAGCATGTATTCCTTAGATGATATTTTACCTGTCATGTGTTGATTAGGTTTGGCGATGGTCCATCTGTCTACTGGCACTAATAGCTTAGCTACCTGGATATTTTTCTTTCCAAGAGAGTCGAGTTCATCACGGATGCCAGAGGCCAGGGAAGTAAGGCTGGTGTCGTATAGAATGCAAATTGGATAGTAAGACTGATCGGCACAAGCCAGGTCTATTTCCTGGACAACTCTGGAGATCGACTGATCACGCGTCCCGTGTGGCTCTTTTATGAAGGTGAATGCAAACAAGATTGGTTTCTGGTTTACATCTTCTTCGATATGTGTTCCTGAGAGACAAACCTCTCCAAAATGGATGATCGCATCAACATCGGACACATGCTGTGTGACTATGAGATCGACACAGCAGGTGTTTGATTGAGTTACATATACATCAAGAGGATATGTCTTAGACACTCCTAAGAGCTCATCGTGACGAGCCTTGAGTTGATTAACTATTGCCACGGAGTGTTTAAGGTCGTGACTTTTGAATTGGAGAACTACCTTCGAGTATTTATTTTCGAGTATCCACTCATTGCAAGCTTCAAGATCATACGTCAGTTTATTTTGAGAGTTCATGATAGTAGAATTAGTGTGGATATTATTACAACCACATTGTTTCGTAGACAACACGTGGTTATAAAAATGCTCAAGCGGACTGTTTTCCACGGACAGAGCAGGTTTTTGTGATGTGTTCTTTGAGTGAAATTTTTGCAATCTCGCTACCACCAGAGGGCATCAGCGCGCGCCAACAAGGCTGAAGACTATCTTGTCAGTCTTATGCTGATGAAGAATCTCAAGAATTCTATAATGATCTCTAACTTTTTGTTGACAGAACAAAACCCAGCAGTCGACGAAATACACCTGCGTAACACTTGGATCGATCCGATCAAAAGACTCCTGGAATCAACTGCCAACTAAGCCAATACATTGAAATCACAATATACTCTTATGTTGAAATCTCGCATATCTTCAAATAAAATAGCTGCTAAGACACAAAGATGATTATACTCGATCGTGCTTAGAATTGTGAAACTCTAGTGGGGAGAATTCATTGTTTGAGATCTTTCTAATGTAGAAAGCGAGCACATGGTTTGTATAGCTCTCATTCATATAGCTTACACAAGGCATTGTGAACCGGAAGAGATACGGCTCCTGCGATCACGATGCCCAACGTATCAGCTATGGTTACTGTGCTGACTGCAAACTCGTGCTTGTCGTGTGATAATTCCTTTTTCATCCTATAGAATGTGTTCGCATATGTGAAACCACCCAGAAGTCCTTCGTAGACGATAAGGGCAATAACAATGTAAAAACTAGGTATGTAAATCAACTTGGATACGTGTGCGAGGAAGAGGAGTGCATTGGCTGCCTGAAGTAATGACATTGTCCAGAGTCGACGAATTTGAAATAAGTCCAATGATGATCTGGATATAAATACACCCAATTGATACGTGACTTGAAACCATCTGTATTGAGCGGCATGATCTAGAAATGTGATCGCTGGATAATAGATCAACTCAAAAAGACCCTGGTTTATGAAGTACTCAGCAAAGTAGACGAGTAGTAATGGTAGAAAGTACTTTGCAAGTGTTGGCAAATAGTCGAATTTCTGTCTAAGGGTGAGTTTGCTTCCACTGACTAGTTGGGAACTATTGAATCTATCCGACTCATTACTCACGGTTGCTTGCGATCCATATGTTCTAGTATTGTCGATATGTATCGGCTCGTTGCTATTCTCATCCTCCGATCGCGAGATCACACTGAGGGTGGTGATGGGCTCGTCACCGGAAGGGTCTATGGCCGCAGTAGCTATCTTGGTTCTCTGGCTTGAGTCGACTGGTTTGATGATCTTGCAGTACGCGATCATCATAGTGATAGGCACCACCAACATTAGCATCATTATAGTCTTGATTGATAGTACCATCTTAAGGACGGCATAGGCCGCAGAGCCAAGGAGGCCTGCGCCTCCAGTACCCATCGACCAGCCGCTCAATGAAACATCGCCATAGAGAGGTGTGTTAGATAAGTAAGTCGACTCGCCTAGTCCTGAGGAGAAAGACGCGCATGCAACTCCAGTGAAAATGAGTACTTGATCCGTGAACAGTCCTGTCACTAGGAAAGAGGCTGCGGATAATAGAGCGGTTGCAGAGGCTTTGTAAGCGACAGGTAACCCAACTAATGCCACTGGGTATATAAGTTTTGTCGCCAGAGACGGGATCGTGTCGGCAAGTAGTATCGCTGACGTAGAATACTCGTTACAATATTTCTCAGGTATCGGGGTGGTGTTTGTGGGCAGAGACACACTTGTTGCTTGATCTGTCGGCGCTGTGGGTTGATTATCAGCTGATTGCTTCAGCAGATCATGAGCGGCTGTAAGCATTATGACATATGCAAAATTGTTAGTGAGGCCGAGAAGAATAAATCCTACTCGATTTCGGACGGCAAGGGAGACAGTCATCTTACTGAGTTCTCAAGCGCAAGCGTCTTACGAGGCCTATTTAAATGATCGATGGTCAACGATATGCATTAACTAAGAAAAACGAATAAGTTCGTACAGGTGCTGGCGGATTCTTCGTTGACGACTAAGTATCTTCACACCAAAAGAGTATCGTCAGTTGACTAGTGTATTTTACTTCGAATAGATTGGCATCCATCGATTGTCACATAGAAGGGAGGGTTAGATGAATTTGGTCGTGTTCTTTGCAGGGTGTCTTCGGACGTAATCCAGGTCGGGATGTCATCGGCGTTGCTGTCAAACGGTTGCGTGAAGTAGCAAGATATCAGTAGTTGAATAAGAGTCTAGACATCAGGCGTGGCGCCGCGGTAGCTATGGTGAGTTCTAATGTGTTTTGGTCTCACCTCCATAACAATTGTCGGATGTTGAAACAGTGGCGCCGCCGCCGTTGCCAGTGGTGCGTGCGAAGACTCAATGTTCAAAGCAACCTGTTGAACATGAGCGTAATGCAAAGACAAAAAACCAAGAACAAGCCATGAGGCGATGTGATTAGAGCATACTGCAGTTTTAGGAATGTTTCACATAGGATCACTAGTTTGAAACCGTAATTCACTCCCTAGCACACTAAACCATCTGAATCCATCGCTACCGGTGAACTACTCTGAGCGCTAGCAAGTCTCTGAACTTGTTTGGCATTCGTTTAGTTGTCATTCGAGCAGGCGCCCGGTGAATGTTCAATTGATTGACAGTAGATTGGAGTTTATGCTCCGATCAAACTGAAAACTCGTCATTCGTTTAACCATTCTATGCGTTTCATATGTGAGTAAATCCCGGTCGATATAATGCTGGGGTACAGCCTCGGCTCAATGAGCTAACAGTAGAGCTCACGGA